>JANPWN010000834.1:0-17366 GCA_027406425.1 Blastocystis sp. subtype 8
GCGTCTGGAGGCCAAGAGACTGGCTGAGGCAAGTGAGTACTACAAGAACAAGAAGACTTCTGCTTAAGTGGAATCTGGGTTTTGTCACACTTGGATTGTTTGTTGAAGCGAAGATAGTAATCCTCACCTAATAGTACCAAAATGAATGGAATTATACTGAAAGGGAAGGTTGCATGTATTACAGGTGCTTCTAGAGGAATTGGAGCAGGGATTGCAAGAGCACTTGCAAAAGAAGGATGTCATCTTGGGATCTGTTCTAGAAAGGAAGCAGATATTGAACAAATGAAGAAGGAATTAGAAGTGGCAGGTTGTAGTGTAGTTGCCTGTGTTGTGGATGTGGCTAATATGGATCAAGTAAAAATGGATATTGGGATGAATTATCAAGATGAATCAATTCAAAGAAGCAGTACTGAAGAGGTTTGGCACCATTGATATCTGGGCAGGATTGAATGTACTCATTCACTCCTAGGTCAACAATGCTGGATATATGCCCGTATCATTAATGGAAAGTATGAAGTATCGTGACTGGGATCGGGTGGTAGACGTTAATTGCAAGGTAACTGCATTTTCTACCTCTCATCTAGGGTGTTCTTCATGGAATTGCCTGTTGTTTGCCTGTGATGAAGAAGCAGAACTGGGGTCATATTATCAATATCTCTTCAGATGGAGGAAAACGAGTAGAAAGAGTAGAGGTGAATTCATTATAGCAATTTGACTATATCACGGTATACTGTGCTACCAAGTACTTTGTTGAGGGTTTAGCCATTGGTCTTCGTCGAGAAATCAAAGACTACAATATTCGAGTCACAAATATCCAACCAGGAGTAAGAATGAGGGAAGGCTTGAAGGGAAGGATGTTGGAGTTAATCCAGGACACAGCTATGATTTAGATGAATTAATTTTGGATGCTCATAATATTGCAGATACAGTAGTATTTATATCCTAGCTAATCTCTTCACTACAATCCTTCACCACACGCACTGAAGCAGCCACTACATGTTGCAGTGAATGAAATCCTCATTGAACCTACTCGACGCCCTTTGTAATTAAAGGTTATTGGACGAACCGCATAGCATGAATCGAATCCAGAGTCGATTTGGATACAATGTTGATGAATTGTTTATTTCCAACATATCATTATTCTTCATCATGTTCTCCCTTTCTCACTCATTGGTTGTTGGAAGACGATGGATGGCAACAGCAACAAAGGCAAGCAAATCAGTTGAACAAGGAGTGAAAACAACTTATGATACGGGAAAGGAGTTGGAGGAGAGAGTCGCTCGAATGCTGAAGAAGCGAGGACATTTGTGCATTAAACAGAATCAGCGTGTGAAGGACCGAAACGGTAATTGGTCCGAGTTTGATATTGTGTATGGCTGGCCTATTAAGCACTATGTGGAATGTAAGAACTATGCGCAGCCAGTGAAATTGGAAATGGTAGCCAAGTTCAAGGAGGTCTTACGACTTCATCGGATTCCCAAATCACGGGGGCTCTTTGTGACGACATCTACATATACTCCACGCGCTACTACAATTGGAATCACGTGTGTTGATGGAGCTGGCCTGGAGCGTTTAGAAAAGACTGCAGGCACAGCACTTTTAATAAAATTTCTGATCCTTGCAATATGTGGAGCGGGTAGTTATGGTCTCTATTACTATTGTATGTATATTTGTATGAAATGAAGGATAGTGACGAATTCTGAGTCAGAAAAGGTTGTCGAATGGAGGAGTAAATTAGAGGACAAAAGTATTCATGAGGTCAAGGAAGATTTGGTGTCGAGTGCGACGGGAATTGTTTCTAGTGCATCTAATATGATTTCAAGTGCTAGTGAGGTTATTTCCAATGCTGGTGAAGCTGTCTCAAATTCATCTGAGTTTGCAGCTAATGCTTCTGAACTAGTTGCTAATGCTTCTGATCTCGTTTCTAATGCAGGTGAAGTCATTTCGGATGTCAAGGATAGTGTAAAGAGTAAAGTTACAGATTTCCTTGCAAGTAATCCGAAGGATGAGGTATGGGAGGTCCCCAGCATTGGCTACATTATAAAGTCAGTCTTTTGGGGATTACTTGGGTATTCGATAAAGTAATTGTTCCTGTTTGTTAATAGTAACCAGAAAAGTCCTAAAATAGTGTAGGAAGAAAGAAAGAATGGGAGAAACGAAATTTCTATAAAACAGCCGCCTCTACGTAATAATCAAAACACAAGGACGTATCATCAAAAGACATAAAAAGTTGGCGGAAAACATTGAAATTACCGCGCTTTTTACTCTTATAAATGATACCACAATTTGTATCTACGACAGCCGTGTTTGATCGGCGCTTTTTCCTTGTATTCAGTTTTTAAAATGAATGTTATTCCTAGTTATAGCGATTGTTGGTAATGCAACCACTGCCTTCTCCCAATCGTAAGTCCTCTTACAATGAATAACTGTACAGTGACAGAATCATACAATGATCAGTGTCAGAATAACACTTTACATCTGGGATCTCAAGTGACTTCAGATCCAACTTCTTTAAAAGAAAAGTCAGACACGGTCTATCCTTTTAAGCTTTCTTCTACACCTTCTCTTCCAAACTTTGTGCATCCGGCCAGACTCTCAGTAGATCCTATAGCATGTCCTGTAATTATTGGGAATGTAGCATACAGACAAATGCCCTTAAACTATGCTAATGTGACATTTCCAGCAATGCAGTATATCCCATCAAAATGTGTTTCCAGTGACTCAGTAAAACAGCTGACTACTTCTTATTATCCTCCTGGAGTCATGGCTCCATATCTTCCTCTTACCTATCAAAATCCAACAAATATCCAACGGGAACCCTCATATGAACCACTTCCAATTGTTCCTATGATGTATCATCCGTACCCTGTAATGTTTGGACCAGTCATGGCTCCCCTTGTAGCAGTGAAGTCCGAATCGCACGTAAAACGCATTCGTCCCTCTCCGGAATCCGAACCGATATCTGGCCGGGAGTCGAAACAATTGCGTCTCAATTCAGCTGCTCCAGCAGTAGAGTCCAATCCAGAGACATTAGATGATGCCGTACAAATTCTCTGTCAACTACGCGAAGAACAAAAGCAAGCCTCTGTGGTGCTTTCTGAACTAGCAGTCAACCAGAAGCCTTCTTCATATCCGCCAGTGTCTGCGGCTCCGACTCTCTCTCCATATGCTGGTCGCAGCTATGGTCATGCTCTTTGTTCCTACTGTCATAAGCGTAACCCACTTCGTTCGCAGCAGCCACCTTCAGTTATGCATTGTTATTGTTGTGGTAGAGTGTTTCCGATTTATCGACGCTTCTTACATGGTTATCGAGGTCCTATGGATGATGATGAATCGTGGGAGTTGCCGTGTCTACGGGGCCTCACTGATACTGGGGCACGAACTGCACAATTGAACGCGTATGTGGAGGCAGTGCTGTTAGGCCGTCGCTGCAATTACAGCGCGTGTGTAAGGGATATCCAACGATTGGTAAATGTAATAGTCACGAAGGTGGATCGAATGGTAACTCGTGAGAAGAAGCATGCAGAGGAGGAGTGCTCTATGTTGTTAGATACCTTGTTAGCACGTGTAGACCAGTATGTGAGTGGTGAACTCCATTGCCAGTGTCTGCAGCCGGCGTATCCTCAGCGTCACTTCATTCAGTGTGATATCTGTGATCTCTGGTTCCACACCTCTTGTGTGGGTATTGACAGCCGTAAATTGGCCACTATTACATCCTTTGTGTGTCCGTGGTGCTTACAAGTTGGTACACATCCGTCAAGTGATGACAGTGTAACACCTGAAGAAGAAACATGTTGTGTCTGTCCATTGTGTGATCGTACGTTTCCTCGTCCCTGTAACTTGTCTCGTCATCTGCATGCGAAGCATAACATGAAGTGGAACACACATATCATGTTGCATATGAATGTAGATGATTATTTGGAACAAGAGAAAGTTTCTACAACGAAACTCACTCCCATTAACCGGCCTCTCCGGCAAATCTGTGAAGGATGTTATGCTGCAGAGGGCTCTGATCAATTTGAGATGACGAAATCACAGTATCGGTTTCTTCTTCGCAAGATTCGCACCAAGCCGTCCCCTTGGTGGATTGGTCAGGAAGTACGAATTTGGGATCCCAAGAGCGAAGCTCTTGTACCCGGTTATATCAAGAGCATTCGGCCTCGAAGTGAGTTTTGCATTAAGCTAGAAGATGGATCACTGAAGCATATTCCAAATATCTATGATCCGAAGTATAAAATACGTTTGTTAATTCTAAATGGTTGTTTTGAACTTGAATTATATCATGCGCTTCCTACCCCTTGTCAGCGTTCACTGACCATGGATTTAAGATTTATTACTTAATCCGAGTTAATGTGTGTTTGTTAGATATTAAAATACATTTGTTGGACCGACATACATGGTACTGATGATCTAGTTGAACTCATAAGTCATTGGATTAATCAATCTATTGTCATAACTAGTCTATACAGGGTATCTCACAAGTAGTTATCTCATTGCGAAAATGGTTTTATGGAAAACCGCGGAACTCTCATTTATTTGTACAGACAGGAGGGAATAATACCCATGACCTTTAAAGAGAGTGTTCTCATTCTATCAAACCTATTTACGAGGGTAAGATGGAAAATGGTGATAATCAGTTCTAGTTGTTTTCATTTACTGTTGTATTTCGATTTCCTCGATTAGACTCTATTGTGACTAGGATATGTCTAGAACAAGGTGTGCGAGAGGATTATGTACCATCTTCCTTTTCACTCAAGCCATAGGCAAGACTGACACTCGCAATAGTGATGAGCTTTCCTTTGGCGTGGATACAAACCATCATTCATAGCGAAAGAATTCGAAAGGTGTTTTCGATCGTGGTTGGAATTGCCCTCCTTCAATTTTGTTTCGCTGTTCGGTAAGAACTGAGGATCACTGTCAATGTAGATGGATCCATTGCTTCATTTCAATCACAATATGTTACCTTATTATGAGGTACTGTAACCAAAAGAAGCAGCCAGTTATTGTGTTTTTCTATTCCTTGCTATATTTATCAGCCATGTCTATTTACTCCATGATCACCGATTACATGAGCTACAGTCTGGATCCTACAACATATGAAATGATTATTATAGCAAAGGTTCAAATGCTTGCATGGTCCGTCTATGATGGTACTGTCGATCGAGTAGATCGTTAGTAAGAGGTATTAGGACTAGAAGAATGTTGATGAGGGTGCTCTCAAGGACGATCGCATGTCTCATGTATACCAACGACGCCAGATGGAATATGTTGATGCTCTTCCATCGCTTTTCGATTATTATGCTTATATGTTCCATTTCACTGGTTTATTGGGCGGTCCCACCATCTTTTACAATGAGTATCAGAGTGTGATGAAATCAACCCCCAAAGCTTCGAGATGGATCGAAGTCATCAAAACTGCAATTATAGGTATATGTGGGTTACTTCTTTTTAAAGTGACAAATCACTTCTGTTCACTGGATGATTTGATGGATCCCTCTTTACGTCAATATCCTCTTGGTCTTCGACTCTTTGGATTCGTTCTTGTGATGTTCGGAATGCGAGGCAAGTATTACGGATTATGGAAACTTGGAGAGAGTATGTGTGTTCTGAATGGATTTGGTGAAGAAGGTGGAGAATGGAAGGGAATCAGCAATGTCGATATTATCAAATTTGAATTGGCAAATAATTATTCGACAACAGCTCGTGTATGGAATCGACGCATTCAGCGATGGCTCCAAATGTGTATTTATGAGCGTTCCAATTTCAACCAGTTCTTTGTATTTATGGTATCTGCCTTCTGGCATGGCTTTTATCCTGGTTACTATATTGGATTTATGCTCGCCTCGTTCATGACTCATGTGAATCGACTTGCGACAAAGAAGTTATGGCCTCGAGTGCAAGGAACGCCATTCGAAAAGCCGTATCTATGGGCAGGAACAGTCTTCTGCTTATTGACTAACACATTTATGTTAGGTGCCCATATGTGTTATACAGTGAAGCAAACAAAACAGTTGTGGGGAAATTTCAGCTTTTCTCATCCACTGTTTTTGGTTGTTGCCTGTGTGATTCTGACGCTGATACCGACGCCAAGGAAACCAGACTCATCAGCACCACATAAGAAGGCCGAATAGTTGTTTAGTTTGTTTGTTGTTATTTCATATTCTTTTTCATAGCTTTTGATTACATTGAAACCGTTCCTATTGTCATTATGAATGAGGATAGTTCGGTAAACTTCAGAATAATCTGACGAGTAGGTGGAGGACATGAAACCCGTTCCCGCCAGAATGATGTTCCTCCTACTGTTCCTCCTGAAGGTCAAGTAGGATTGTAGAGGCTTCTTTTGACTCATAGATCCCTCATCTTTACCCAACACGTAAACTACATCATGGAGAGGTTTGGCTTTCAGAACAGTTAATGCATCGAACTAACTTCTTTTCTCTTCCATTTGACTCATGGAGACCTCAATTCAAATCTTCCCGAGCAGCAGAACCGCTTCCTCCAAAAAGACAGATATCAGATTTTCCAGAAAATCATGTTCCACTTACATACTTTGGATTGCCTCCTTCTATGGTACAGTTCTATGCGCAAAAGGGCATCACACATCTCTATGAATGGCAAGGTCAGTGCTTATTAAAGAACGGTGTATTAGAAGGCAGGAATATTACATATTCTGCTCCTACATCGGGAGGAAAGACTCTAGTTGCGGAGATCCTGATGGCTCGTCGTTTATTTCATAATCCCACTAAGAACCGAGCCATTATGATTTTCCCTTATGTCAGTTTAGTTGTGGAAAAGTACAATCAACTCCACGCTATGTTCAAAGGAATCCATGTAAATGGTGAAAAAATAAAAATTGGTTGTTATTATGGAACTAAGGTGCGTGTAGAAATGTAAATTGATGCATAGGGAGGTAATCATCGTCGTGAACATGTAGTTGTCTGTACAATCGAAAAGGCAAATGGTATAATAAATCACATTATCAAATCTAAAACAATTCGAAAGTACAAAACGGTGATTATTGATGAAGTGCATATGATTGGGGACTCGAAACGTGGTTACCTCTTAGAACTGGTGCTAAACAAATTACTGATGCTTCAGGCAACCAATCAATTGGATCTGCAAATCATTACTCTTTCAGCTACCTTACCTAATATTCATGACATTGTGAATTACACGGATTCACAGTGGTTTATTGCTACACAGCGACCCAACAAATTGTCAGAATATATTATCGTTTGTTTTGTAATCAATTATTCATGTATAGATTAACAATAATATATATGATCATCTTGGAACTCTCCTTCAGTCCTTTCCATCTTTCTTAAATATCGATTACTCTCTTCCTCCTCCTTATGACCGCTTTACACGCAAAAATCAACTTCTTTTACTCATCTACACTCTTACCAACCAAAATAAACAGATTATTCTTTTTGTTCCCACAAAAGGGGGATGTGCTTCTATGGTGAAGGATTTGCTAACTTGCTGTGATTCACTTAATACAATTCGATCTGGAATTCTTGGAATGGAAGATAGAATTGAACAATCCAAACGAAATCGTGTTTGTGAAGTTCGGAATGGAAGTAATTATAACGAATAGTCGTTACAGCATGTCCATAGTTCAGATCCAGTGTTGATTACGGCAGTCCAACATGGCATTTGTTATCATCATGCTGGACTCACTGTGGATGAGCGACAAGTCCTCGAAGATGCAGTTCGCCAGAAGATTCTCCGCGTCATAATAGCAACTACCACACTTGCTGTCGGGGTTGATTTTCCTGTTGATGTGGTGATTATGGATGGAGTTCGTAGTGGTACCCCAATTTTTGGTCCTTAATAACTTCTAGGCATTACACCTCTAACAACAGGTGAATTCCGGCAGATGGCAGGCCGAGCAGGGAGAAAAGTGGAAGGTAGTGTATATGTGTTTGAAGCTCGCGATAAGTTACGAGAGATTGTCCAATTGATGAATGAGCAGTTGTCACCAGTACAGTCTGCCTTAGGCCAATCTGGTCGCAGTCTAGCACGACCTCTATTAGAAGTAATTAGCTTGAATCTAGTGAATGATGAGACTTCTCTAAGACAGTATCTAACTTGCTCATTAATCGCTAGACAGTGTTCTGAAGAGGCACTCCAGGCCAATGTGTGTGAATGTGTTGGGTATTTGCAAAGTCGTGAAGTAATTCACTGTTATGATTACCAAGGACGTCTGGTCATACGGGCATCTCGCTTGGGTCGAGCTATCAGTAGCAGCAGTCTTCCTCTTGAGGAGAGTGTGTTATTATTCCGTGATCTTTTTGCTCATCAGAGTTGTGTGTGTTTAGATTCGACTCTTTTTCTCGTCTATCTCATCACTCCGACATTTGCCATTCCTGCATTCAGTTGGACTCGATTCGATAAAGTAATCCAGATCACTTGTTTGAAATGTAGCTATTTCAAGCACTTTCTCCATCTGATCGGGATATTGCCCATCGTCTTCATATTGAGGAGGAGTTTGTCACTTTCTGCACACAACGGCGACCTCCTGTTTTCACACCGCGACCTTTCTATGATCCTTCTCCTGCTGAACTGCGCTGCCTTGCTCATCGTCGCTTCTATGGTGCCTTGTTACTAAGAGATCTGGGCACAGCAGGAGGAGATAATGCTCGATTCAGTGCAGTGCTTACTCGCTTTGGCGCGGATCGCGGGGAATTGCAGCGTTTCTGGGAGAATGCTGAGTTGTATCTTAAGTTAGTGAAGGGAATGTGTGACCAACTCAACTGGGTTGCTCTCACTCGTCTTCTTACGTCTCTTCAATCTTGGTTTAAATCCCATATTCCTCGAAGCTTTTCCTGCTTCCTGCGACCAGAGGATTCCATTCCATTTTCCGCACTACAGCTGTTGGTAAAGAAGGAACTAACAGTTCGAGATATTGCAGAGATGCAGGAGCCTCAGCTCACACAGCTACTGGTGTCGAAGCTTGCGCTACCTTTTGGTGTGACACGTCGAGGACTGTTTCTGAACCCTCAGGGTGAAAGTAAGGAGTCTGTAGAGCAATTACGCCGACATGATTATGAATTCTTCTGTAGTGATATGGCGCGTGTAGCGGCGGTGTTGAAGCAACGAGCCCGTGAGCGACGACTGGAGCTACTAGTGAGTCGGGAAATGTCTCTAGAGAGGAGTGAATTGTCAGTACTAGTCTCACCACTGGTTTCAGATCGTGAGGCTATGTTAAATGCTTTGGAGAATGATGAGCAGAGTGAGGGGGAACGGTCTGATGGTGTCTTATCTGCAAGTGATGAGGTGAATAGTGAAGTGGCGTCGGAGGAGGATTCTGAGGATGCATCGAAAGAAAAGGAATCGACTGATTCAAGTTTATATTATGTAGCTGAAGAAGAAGAGAATAAAGAAGAAGAAGTTCCTTGTGTAAAGCGCAGAAAATGCGAAGTTGGGGAGCACTTGATGACTTTTGATGCACTTCAGCATTACTCGAGTGGTGGTATTCAGGTGGGAATACAGAAGGATTATAGAGCTCTTTTATGAGTTTTGTTTGTTTAGTACTATTATAGAGTTGAAGTGACTTCACCACGTTTTATAACTAGTTTATCACTCCTTACAATTCCAAATATTCTTTGCAGACGTAGTAAAGAGGAATGATGACTAGAGAAAATGATTCGATGCACAAGTCTTGAGAAATGGTGCATCCAATTATGTCCTCATTTCGGTTTGGATGACGTGATCAAAGAGGAAGACACGTCGCTTCGCGGTTATGGAATCTGTCAATATTCTTTTCCATTTTCTTTCACTGTCTTTTCTTTCGCTGTAAAATGGGTATTTCAGATGACTCCCTTGTCAATACAAACTACTCGACGATGGAGGAGTTTGTCAAAGCGAAACAGTATTTGAATGGATGTATAATTGAATCGTAGGGGAAAGAAAGCCATCAACAAATTGTTAATTGCCAACAATGGAATTGCTGCTGTAAAAGCCATCCGATCCATTCGAAAATGGGCCTATGAGACTTTTGAAAACGATCGTATTATTAGTTTTGTAGTTATGGCTACTCCTGAAGATCTGGCCGCCAATGCAGAGTTTTTAGTTCGAATTAGCAGTTACATTTAGATATATACGAATGGCTGATCAATATTTCGAAGTTCCTGGAGGTGCTAACAACAACAACTATGCAAATGTTACACGAATCCTCGAAATTGCTGAAACTGCAGGTGTCGATGCAGTCTGGGCAGGATGGGGCCATGCATCTGAGAACCCCTCTCTGCCTGAACGACTCTCGCGCAAGGGAATCCTCTTTCTGGGTCCCTCCGCTGGTCCCATGAAAAGCTTAGGTGATAAGATTGACTCCACTCTAATCGCTCAATCTGCTCAAGTACCCACACTTCCTTGGAATGGAAGTGATGTCACAGTTGATGTAGAGTCTCTACGCGACAAGCAGGGATGTGTCATCATCCCTGATTCCATCTATGACTCGGTCAATATTCACTCTGTCGAAGAAGCCCGTCTCGCCTGTCAGAAACTAGGTTTTCCACTCATGATTAAAGCATCGGAAGGTGGAGGCGGTAAGGGAATTCGAACACTCACCGGTGAAGACCAGCTCGATGCAGCATTTCGAGCTGTTCAGTCCGAAGTACCTGGTTCACCAATATTTGTTATGCGTCTTGCTGAACACTGCCGTCATCTGGAAGTCCAGCTCCTAGCTGATGAATATGGAAATGTAATTGCACTGAGTGGTCGAGACTGCAGTGTTCAGCGTCGACATCAGAAGATCATCGAAGAGGGACCTCCAACTAGTCCTTCTCCGGATGTTTGGTGTGATATGCAGCTTGCTGCAGTGAGACTGGCGAAACTAGTCGGATATACGAATGCAGGAACTGTAGAATATTTGTATATGGAAAACAACACATATTCGTTCCTTGAGTTGAATCCACGACTTCAAGTAGAACATCCTGTCACAGAAATGATCACCAACGTGAATCTACCAGCTGCGCAGTTGCAAGTGGCTATGGGAATTCCCCTCTACTGCATCAGTGATATCCGACGTCTTTATAATGAATCCGAAGAAGGAACGAGTCCCATCGACTTTGATTCCCAACCACCTGTTGTCCCAAGAGGCCATGTAATTGCCTGTCGAATCACTGCAGAGAATCCTGATGCTGGCTTCCAGCCAACTTCTGGAGCTATTCGGGAACTCAACTTCCGAAGCACAGCTAACGTGTGGGGCTACTTTTCTGTTGATGGCAGTGGTCGTGTCCATGAATTTGCCGATTCCCAATTCGGCCATCTCTTTAGCTGGGGTACATCGCGTGATATTGCTAGAAAGAATATGGTCCAAGCACTTCGTGAGTTTAGTATCCGTGGCGAGATCCGAACAACCATCGAGTACTTGTTGCAACTCATCCAAAACGATCGATACATTAGGAATGAAATCAACACAAACTGGTTAGATGGACTTATTCGCAGCAATTTACAGACTGTGAAGCCTGATGCTTGTTTCGTGGTTCTAGTAGCTGCAGCATGTCGAGCAATCACCAGTTTCAAGGTTAACAAGAAGAGTTATATTGATGCACTGTGTCGTGGTCAGGTTCCTGCTGCTGAACTGCTTAGCACACGTCATCATGAGGACCTAATATATGAGAATACGAAATTCAGTTTAGATGCCTACCTGAGTGGTGATTCGCTGATCACACTCAGTGCTAATGGATCAACTGCTCAACTCCAAGTACGAGAACTCGCTGATGGCGGGTTCCTTCTCAATACTAATGGACAGTCACATGTTGCCTATCTCCAAGACACTGCAACTGGTCTGCGTCTATCCGTAGATGGTGTGACCTGTGTGTTCTCTCAGGAATATGATCCAACTGTGTTACGGTCTCCTAACAGTGGTAAACTGGCTCGATTCCTAGTGAAGGTGGGTAGTCATATAGAGCAGGGAGAAGCCTTTGCTGAGATGGAAGTGATGAAAATGTATCTGCCCTTGGTAGCACCAGAAGCAGGTGTGCTCATCCAGATTGATCGTGCTGCAGGATCTGTCGTACAAGCAGGAGATATCTTAGGTCACGTCCAACTAGATGATGCTTCCCGAGTAAGACGTGCTGATGTCTTCCATACTGCACTTCCTCCTTTAAGCGTAACTGCCAGTGTAAGTGTGAAGCGTCCTCATCATGTTGTACGTGGTTGTATGTCGCGTCTTCAAGCATTCATCGCTGGATACTGGGTTCCACCAGATCAAGTAGATTCTTGTCTCGATGCCCTACTGGAGGCTGTAAAGGATCCTTCGTTGCCATTCTACGAGTATCTGGACGTGTTATCAACTGTTGAAGCATCGCTGCCAGAATCATTGAAACAAGATCTCGAACGTGTTCTCTTTGCACAGCACGGAAGTGACCAATTCCCTGATCAGTTTCCTGCTAGAGCGATTCGTCAGATCCTCAACCAGCATGTGATGTTAGCAAAGAATCGAACAGATCTCCAACAACGAACAGCCCCTCTGTACGAGGTAGTTCAGAAATACAGTGGTAGTCTCAGTGGATTCGCCATCAGCTGTCTTCTTCAACTTGTAGACAGTTTTAAGGCCAACGAAATGACCTGTGAAAATGGTCAATGCGATTTGATGAGAAAGAGTACAGAACGAAGTCAGTGTGAGCAAGCCTGGAGGTGTGCTTTCAGTCGAAACCAAAGTAAAGGACAGAGTACTCTGTTGACACGTGTATTAGGATTGCTATCATCCATGATCCCCTCACACCATGAGGAGGCAGGTCATTTTACACAGGTCTTGCAGGAACTCGCACTGCTCAGTTCAGTTTCTGCTGCTTCAGTGGCTTTGGAATCTCGTCAGCTACTTCTACAACGCCGACTTCCGTCCCAAGAGGAAGAACTGGAAGTAGTTCAGAAGGCTCTTCGTGATGCGGCTGCCAGCAAGTCACCTGAAGTCCATGAGGCTATTCTGAAGCAGTTAGTTGAGCAGTCCAATGATGTGCGTGCCTCGCTTTTAGCAGTATTGCGTGAATCCCATGATCCATCTCTGTGTGGAACTGCACTGGAGTGCTATCTACGAAAGATCTATCAACCTTATGTTCTATTCAATATCCGACGATGGAATGGTGAAGCCATTGCCTTTTTCTTCCAGTTCTCTTCCGAATCGTCCGAGCTACCCACAGGCATTCGACCTTCGGCCTCCTTCTCGTCGTTAGATTCATCACCACTTGTGTCTCCTCGGTCTCCTCGTTCATCTGAAGGACCTTCTCTTACAGTCGCTGAAGGAGCCATTCTCTTTGCTCCCTCTCTCGACTATCTTCGTACTCACTTGAGAGACTTACTGACTGGTTTCGCTGCCTCTGCAGATGATCGTCCTATGAATGCTGTGCATATTGTGATTTCTGACGCTTCAGTGAACAAAGATGGAGCCATTAAGACGTATGAGCAATTACTCGATGGGGAGCGAGAATATCTCAGAGCTGCTTCCATCAGTCGTGTTACTATCACCCAGTCCACGGTTGGTTGTCAGCCTCAAACACGTTGGGAGTTACCAACCTCCTTCACATTTCGATCTCGTCTGAACTTCCAAGAGGATCCTTTGGTACGTCATATTGAGCCTCCTCTTGCATACCATCTTGAACTGAATCGATTGAGAAACTTCTCAATTCGTCTGGTCCCTCTACCTGATCGCAGTATTCATCTCTATGAGGCCACTCCAAAGGAAGCAGCTGTGGTTCGAGGTGCAGCATTACCGCGTCGCAAACGCTTCTTTGTACGTGCTGTATGTACCACTTTCGATCCTCTCACTACAGCCTCTATCACAAATACCTATCCATCAGCTGAGAAAACACTTGTTGAAGCATTAAATGCTTTGGAGATGGGACTTGGAGAGGCCAGATTACGTGGAGAAGAAGAGAAGTTTGGTGGTAACCATATCTTCTTGAATATCCTCCCTCCAGCCGAAGTAGATCCGAATCTAATTGAGCAAATAATGCGTTCTCTCTACATCCGATATGTCCAGCGACTCAAGCAGTTGCATGTGTCTCTAGTGGAGATGCGTCTACTTCCAATTCTCACCCATGGATCTCAACCAATTCCTGTTCGTATGGTTGGTCAGGATCCTACAGGTCTGGCCCTGCGTATCGATACATATGTGGAAACAAAAGATAATCTGACAGGAACTGTGATTTTCACATCTATTAATGAGTCTGTAAGTGATGCTGCTGGTGAGTGGGATGGACATAGTGTGAACATGGCATATCCTGTCTTGGAGTCATTAGAGCGCGAACGGGCGTACGCACAGAAGACAAGTGGTACACTGTACTGTTATGACTTCCTCGAGCTAATCCAGCGTGTGCTGCAGAAGCGTTGGAAACGCTTCCTACGCAGTAGCGAAGCATCATCTGTAGTAATGCCCAACACACTGATGAAAGCACGTGAGCTAGAGCTGGAGGGATCGCCAGGTGCTTATTCTCTCAAGGAAGTGGTTCGTGGCCCAGGAAAGAACCGAATTGGAATGGTTGCGTGGATCATTACACTGTATACTCCCACATACCCAAAGGAGGGTCGTGACATCGTGGTAATTGCTAATGATATCACACACAAGGCTGGATCTTTTGGTACGAGAGAAGATGCTTTCTTTGATTTGGTATCGCGCCAAGCAAGACGACTAGGTATTCCCAGGATCTTCTTTGCCGCCAACAGTGGTGCTCGAATTGGCTTAGCTGAAGAAGTGAAGTCTCTATTCCGAGTAAAATGGGTCCGTGATGACTGTCCCGACAGTGGAGTTGAGTACCTCTACCTTACTGAGTCAGATTATAAGAAAATTCAAAAGAGTGTAGTGGCAACACCCGTTCAGCTTCACGGAGAGACAGTATATCGAATTGACACCATTGTTGGTGAAGGCAGTGACTTGGGTGTAGAGAATTTGGCTGGAAGTGGTTTGATTGCTGGCGAGACAAGTCGCGCATATAAGGACATTGTAACCCTAACAGTAGTGACTGGAAGATCTGTGGGCATTGGAGCCTATCTCGTACGGTTGGGTCAACGTACTATTCAGAAAACAGAACAAGCTCCAATTATTCTAACTGGATATGAAGCACTGAACCAACTTATGGGTCGTCCTGTATATACGAGCAATGAACAGTTAGGTGGAACAGCCATTATGTGTCCCAATGGAGTGACTCATATTCGTGTACAAAATGATATTGAAGCTGTGGAAGCAATGTTACAGTGGCTCTCCTATGTACCGCGTACCAACCATGAGGAACTGTTGCCCCAACCCCTATCAGCAGCAATTGATTCTCTTGATCGACCAGTGACCTTCACACCCACGAGAGTAGCATATGATGTACGTCATCTGATTGCTGGATATGAAGATGCACAGGGCAAGTGGAACAGTGGTCTATTTGATAAGGATAGTTTCATGGAGGTGTTGGGAGAATGGGCGAAGACAGTGGTTGTAGGTCGTGCTCGTCTTGGAGGTCTCCCTGTGGGTGTGATTGCAACAGAGAATCGCACAGTGGAAGCAGTAACCCCTGCAGATCCAGCGGCACCTCAATCTGAGGAGACTGTCTCTCAGCAAGCTGGTGGTGTGTGGTACCCTGATAGTGCCTTTAAAACGGCTCAAGCAATTGAGGATATTAATCAAGAAGGATTACCTTTGTTCATTTTAGCCAACTGGCGTGGATTTAGTGGAGGTGCTCATGACATGTTCGATGAGGTGTTGAAATTTGGATCTTACATTGTGGACCAGTTAGTAGATTTCAAACAGCCTGTGTTCGTTTATATTCCTCCTCATGCAGAACTACGTGGAGGAGCATTTGTGGTTGTGGATTCTCACATCAATCCACGAGTGATGGAAATGTACGCGGATCCTCTAGCTAGAGGAGGTGTTTTAGAACCTGCAGGAGTAGTAACGATCAAGTTCCGTGCTGGGGACAAGCAGGCAGCCATGCGTCGGAATGATCGAGAGTTGCAAAGAATACTGAATCCTAGTAGTGACGAAAAACAGTGTGATGAGCAGTCTCAGTGTGAAGAATCCCTGCTTGAAAGACAGCAACGAAGAGAAAAAGAACTAGGTACGGCGTATCAGCAAGTTGCTGAGGTGTTTGCAGATCTCCATGATCGAGCAGATCGTATGAAAGCAGTGGGTGTGATTCGTCAAGTAGTACCTTTGGAACGAGCTCGACCCTTCTTCTATTGGCGACTACGTCGTCGTTTGCTGGAAATGCGTATGGTAAATGAAATTGTGAAAGCAGCGAACTGTACAGAGGACGAAGCCTATAAAACCTTGGAACAGTGGTTCCTTCAAAGTAATCATCATCGGTTCCATCAAGAGTGTCGATGGGAGAATGATGAGGCAGTGTTTCACTGGATGGAACGTGAACGAATGGATTCGATTCAGATTCGTATTGCGAGTCTTCGAAAGCAAGCAGTGAAGAATGATATCATACGACTGGGAAATGAGAACCCGTATACAGTAGCTGAAGGCATTTTAGATCTACTATCTTCTCTATCAGGTGAGGTCAAAGAACGAGTAGTATCAACGCTGAAACGCGGAATACTTCTTCGAAACCAAGGACAAACTGAATTCTATGAAGATGATGAACAATTTATAGAATTTTAATGAACAGCTATTTGTTATCAAGAAATGAAGCCACATTTAATAGAATGACACATTGCAGGAATATCTGTTTACCAGTCATCATCATCTCCGAAAAGGCCACCTCCAGACATATCAATATCCTCTTCTTCTTCCTTCTTCTCCTCCTCAGCAGCACCAACAGAAGCAATACTGGTAGCAGGAGTGGGACCTGTAGGAATGGATACAAGCTTCTCAAGTCCTTCCTTAATCAACTCCTCCACATTCTTTCCCTCCATATCAGCAACCAACTTCTCGATCTTCTCATCCTCAACCTCGGCACCAACAATTTCAAGGACAATCTTGAGGTCACCAGCCTACTTCCATTAATATCGATTATTCAATTTCTACAGGGCTTCTCGTTTCTGCCAAGAACTAGTAACAGATAAGCACTGAGATGTCTCATCTACACACTTGTTATTCTAAATTCTTACACAACAAGAAGTAAATCCTATTATTCACCACATACCCTATTATCAAAAACTAGAAGATTAAGACAGAATCGTCACCCCTGGATCATCTAAAGTATGGGGTAACAATCTGATTCAATTCCGTCTCTATTCTCCTAGAATTCTTTTGAAAGGACTCTATTACTACTATGGTATGTTTCAGCTCAAGTTATTCTATATACTGCTAAAAAGTGGAATGTATCTAACCAGTGTTTAGGGTATTGACTTGATTGCTGGAGGTCGCAAATGCGGACACAAGAGTCGTCAGGCTCCTAAGAGTGATAACATTTACATTGCTCTTTTGGTCA
>JANPWN010000835.1:0-17799 GCA_027406425.1 Blastocystis sp. subtype 8
TCAGTGAGGTTGTGTTTCGTTTACGTATAATAATGATAATTGAAGTTGTTTGTTGGAAGTACATGAAGGAGAGGTTACTTAAGGGCAAGGATATCCACACAAACATGACATTCTGCAAGCAACTGTGACAACGTATTTATTAACTCGGAGATACATTCCTTTTCTGTAAACTTCACTCGACCATCACGTGTAGCAGTGATATTCTCACAACGAATTTGAGTGAGCTGCAACACTTCTGGATCCATGGTTAACAATTCATGGAAATGGTCCTCTATCACTTGCCAACTCTTCTTTGAATGGTCATACGCTGTAACTAAACGCTGCACATCTTCTATAGGGATGCTCATATGAATATGACTCATTCCATTCACCACACTTGGTACTGAAAAGGAGAGTACCACATTCTCATTCATTCTATTCAGCGACCGAGAAAAAGCTGTCTCACATAAGTGTTGTAATTGATATCTAGAAGTGAATGAAACATAGGGAAGATACGAAGAGAAACGATAGCGAGACATGTTGATAAATGCATCATAAGCTTTCTTGAACCAGTTTAGAAAGATCTTTCTTAGTTCCTTCTTTCCTTTGATCTATACAACACAAGGATATTCAAAGAGTACTAAGAGCATTGAATGAGAAAAATGAGAACTAGTTGGATACTGAGCAAACACGCAACAGTATAGACTAATAGCTCTCTCTTTATCCATAAAGGTGAGATTATATCCAACACAATAGTCAAATCCTTGAATTGCTTCAATTTCATGTACTAATACTCTTAACAATTTAATACTGCTCAAAAGAGCAGAATACTTTTCATACTCTTGCCGTATGGAAGGAACAAGGGAATTGATGAAGGACTGATCGTTTGCATTTGAAAGAATAGGTGAGATGGCATATATTCTCCACGTTTTGTTAATCAAATCTATGAATAACTATAGGCTACCATAAGAACAATCAAGTGAAGCAATATCTGCTTCAGACTCATTTTCTTTTGGAGCTTCTAATTCCTCCTCCATCCAATATTCTTGAAGCTGAGTAATACGAAAGAATGAAACAAACAAATAAACCACTAATTCTCTTTCTTTGATGCTACTTCATGAAGTCGATCACGAAAAGAATCCATTACAGCAGCAGCATCTGCCTCAACCACATCCCGACACAAGACTCCTTCTTTTGTATAGTAGCTTGCTATGGGTTTAACGAACACATAGTCCACAGTTTCTTTTTGTACAACAGCAGACACTGTCAATGTGTAGCTATAATGAATAGGATGCTCTGAACGTACTCATAATCTCCAAAATCGCAAGTGGACTCAGCTCGAAAGTCCTTCGCATCACAATACTTGCTTCCCTAGACTCAACAGATGTACACAAAACTACAGTAGGAAGAGACCCAATCAAAAATGATTTTTTGATACAAATGAAGGAGATAGCGTAGTCAACAACGACTAGAATGTAGTATCTAAATGAAATAGGAACAGGAATCTTACATGGCACAGAGCATGGCTATCATTTCCTTTCCTCCAAAGTAATCCTTATACTTGAAGTAGGCGACAAACCCACAAATACCGCTATATCTCAACTATGTCATTTTCATGATACCAGATAATACGAATACCATATATCAAGCCGTCAAAAAGAAAGTTGGGCTTAACATCATTTTTCATAAATGCCTGAGTCGTGATACGCATAATCCAACGTTACATCAATGAAGGCATCATCTACAGTCTGCTTCATCACTTTATTGTCTCCTAACTCTGTAATCCCTATTTCATTACGCTTGATGACAAGTACATTACTTGTTTCTTCGACGTGTTTAATCGTCATGATGATTAATGAATTGGTTGAGAAGGAAAGAGAGAGACGTTAATCACGGTTATTTTGTAATAGTATCAGCGATTCTTACTTGGTTAGTATTTGGGTTCTTTAATTGTCCAAGTTCATGGTAAAGTGAGAAGATAACATAGTCATTGATAGGAAGCGGAGAATCAAGTTTATGTGAAGGATGCTTTTGGACGTGATATTTTGTATGAGATGGGCAATTTGAATTCTAACTTGTAGAAAGAAAGTGGTTCCTACAGAACGTCGTGAGCGATCGTTGCCTTTGGTGTGGAAATACTTATTTGTAGACGGAGTCGTGGCTCTATCTCTAGCAGCGACGATAGCCGTTCTTCTTTTGAGTATTAGTGGTATTTAGAGTTAATCGTAGTGACAATAGCTATTCTGAGCATGAAGAGTCGAGTTATCACCGAAGGAGTCGTCATGGGGGTCTTCGTCATTCAGTATGTGCTGGAGTAGCTACTTATGTACTAGAAGTATTCTAACAGATTGGAGAAGGCTGAACGCACTCTTCCTCATATTTCTTTGGCAAATACAACACCCCGTATGTCTTTTCAACAGTTTATGTACCGTCAACGCAATGACATTACACCCGAAGAGGCTCGCAGCCGATTTATGTCGTTTGGAGTGAAATGAGGTATTGAAGAATAGAGAACAAGCCCATTACGATCAAGATGTGGCTCAGCGGTTCTTTGAGACATTCTGTTACCAAGAATTCATGATGGAGCAATATCTACCATCTTACCGTCTAAATCGTCTTCGTGACTTGAATTCCGAGATTCATGCTGCTCATGCAGCTATGTGTGAGGAGATTGTATCCGGTAGTTTACTGAAGAAGGAGGAGTTGAATACGGTAACGATTCAGAGTCCATATAGAAATCGCTTAGATGACTCTTGGTGGTCGTGTGTAGTGTGAATACTGACATGTGGAATGATGTTTAGATACTTTGAATCGGTTCCTTCGTCATGTTCTCGGGCTGAATTCCGTAAGGTGCTTCCTGCAGAAGTTACAGTTAAAGCTGTGTGGTATGGAAATGTGATGGTATGCCCTCCTCCCGGAATTGCTCGACCAGTGTGGGTGTTGTGTGGATCGAAGGAAGAAGCATCTCAGATGGTGAATCAGTTGGATGGGAATACCGTAGAGTATATGAGTGACATCTTCACGAATGATAAGAGTAAGTGGCGTATTGCTTGTCGGAACCAGCTGCGACCGAAACATACGCATCTGTTACCAACTGTGGCAAATCGACCAGATCGGATTTCTGCAGATCTTGCCTCTTTGTTGCAAATCCTCCATATTTTGGAGAAGTACTGGGAGCTTGATACATCCTTGGAACCTTGTTTAAGTATGCTCGCAGAACAGACACCTGATCTCTCGGATGTTGATAGAGTGTACCTTCTCGTACATGTTCTGCGTCGTGTCTTCGGATATGATTACTGGCATGGGGCAGCAGATAAGGAATTTGGAGTTAGCTTCCATGTATATGTTTGATTGGGAGATGAATTGTAGCGTTTTGGTTTTGATAGGATCCGTGCATCTGGAGAGTGTGAGGAAGAGGATGATAAGGATCAAGCATGGTGCACTACGTTGGACAAGAATACATCGTCTTTCATTGAATCAATGACAGATCGTACAGTGAGTAAGGAATTGAATGCATCGAGTCCAGAACTGGAGCAAGAGAAAGAGATCCGTCAGGAGGAAGCAACACTTATGGATCAGTTGATTGATGCCAAGGAGGACCATTTTGCCTGTAAGGTATGCGACAAATACTTCAACGGACGGGAGTTTGTAGTCAAACATATTCAACATCATCACAATGCTAAGGTTCAAGGAGTGACTATGGTGGTGGGTGATTGCAGTAATGATAATGGATAGAAAGTAATGAAGGAAGTATGTGAGAAGTTGTATCAGAAAGATGAGAAGAAGGTGATGCCGGTGGTGGTGGATTCTAGAACGAATCGAGCTCGTTATTATAAATGTTTGTTGAAAGAGGAATTCATCCTGCAGTATACCACAATTGAGTCCAGTGCTCTTACATCAATTATCTCTTTGCAATGGGATTATCGAATGTAGAGATCATTGAAATTTGTGCAAAGAAGAACCTACCTATTATTTGCCAGTAGTTGTAGGAATGAGTTATGATTGATAGTTGCGGACAAGTTGGAGATTCTCTGTGCCCTGTTGTTGTATGATTATTTTTGTTCTTTTATTTGCAGGTGATAAATTGGGTTGTGCTCCCTCGGGGAAAGAATGGCCAAGAATGTAGTGCTTTTTAGATGTATTGATAGTAGCTATGTGCGTTCCAGGTATTTCTCTATCAGGAGTGAATCAATATTCAAATGTAAACCTCCCTGTCAACGATTTGGTTTTTGTTCCTTATGATGTATTTTTGTCTGCTTTTTCTATTGTAGAAGTTGTATACTTGCATTCAGAACTGTTTTACTACCAATTTGTCCCTTTACACTTTGCTTGTCAAGCCAGCAGCAATAACAACTTTTCAATTCTTTCAGGATTTACCCTTGGATCCTCCTCTATGCATTTCCACATCCCTGAGTGTCTCTCAAGTGTTACCTGATCTCAACGGCAATGTGATGTCTATTGCAGATATCCTTTCTGCAGATGGGAAGAATTCTTCATTGCTGACTAGCTCACAAATGTCAAAAGTGGTATTAGATGGAGAGGGGTTAGTGACCTCCATGAAGGGTAGATCATCTATAAAACGTGAGAATAGTTTTGAAGCCTCTTCTAGTACTCCTGTGAAAGTTGTCATCCCTATTCCTAGTACTGTTGGTTTCCATGGGCAGTCACCTTCTCATTCCAGATCTTCATTGCATAGCATCAAAGTGAAGGTTCCCCGTACTGGAAAACATGCATCTAGGTCATTGACAATTGCTTCAGAGTCAGAACAGGTGTCTATATCCGATTTAACATCAATTTCATCATTACCTACCTCACCAGTTCCTTTTAAGTCAGATTCCACTTCCTCAGTTGCTGCCTCTGTATCCATACATACCTCTTCTACTGTATCTGATCAAGCTTCGCTCACTCCAACATCTCCAGTTCCCACTTCCTCCATATCTGCTTCGGAACCAACTCTGTCGCATACTGTACCCTCTTCGCCTGAATCAAAGAAGGTTTGTCTGATACCTGTGGAGGAGAATCCTTATGAGGAATCGGAAAGTGATTTGTCAACACAGAATAAAGGAGAAACGAAGGCTGAAACAAAGACATATATGGGAATGACACAGAAGACATGGGAAGAAGTTCCGTAGAGTTGAGATGAGTGAATAAAGTGTAGAAAGCATGATGAAGAGGATTGCCAGAAACTAATCTTTGAGAATCCTTTGGAAATGGTAAGGATATATGATTGATTTTATTGTAGCCTCTTTGTGCGCACTGTCGACTTCCTGTCTCTTCTAATCCCAATGTGACCTATAAATGCTCCAATTGTCATTCCCTCTTCCACGCACAATGCATTTGGGGTGATTTCTATATGATGAAAGGTACTTCTTGGCGCAAACAGAGCCAAACGAGACGAAGATGGGTCTGTGGGTCCTGTTTGGTGAATACAAATATTCAGTGCTTTGATTGGGATTTGCATCAATGGATAAACGTATTTGTGATAGCATTCCATGCCACAACCAATCTACACACGATTAAGTACCAGCAGGACTTGCGATCTGTTCGTCTTCGTTATTTGCGAGTGCGAGAAGTGCCTGAAATGATGGATGCAGAGGCGCATGTTGAAAATACACTTGTCAATACCAGTGTACTTGAGATCCGAAATGGCATACGATGTTATAAAGGGTCTCAAGGAATTGAGGATGTCTCTAAGTGGAATTATCACTCACTACCTCAAGTTGTATAACAGATATTAATTCTTCATATCTAGTTGTCATTTCGAACCAACAGTAACCCGAAGGACAATCTGATTAATGCAGTAATGTATCGAAGGTGATGGTTAGTCCATGCTTTTCACATAGATTCGGAATCAATCATACAATTGAAGTACTCACGTTATGGGAGGATAATTCTGTCTTCACTGCACAGTGGGTCCAACAAAACAAGTTGCATACGAAGGGGAAGAAGGAGTTGGATTCATATCTACTTCACCAGATGCTTTTTGCCCCAATTTGGAAGTATATTTTGAGTGTAGCGGAGGTGTGTTTAATGAATGAGTGTGATTATAGGAACAGATTTATTATCAAGACTTTTCTCCTTTGTTCTTACCTGAGAGTGGTATTTCCTCTCTCTCAGATACGAATGATGAGTGTTGTGTATGCCATCGTATTCGAAAGGATGAACACAATCCCATTATTTGTGATCGATGTAATGGAGCTTATCACTGGGGTTGCACTTCTCCTCCATTGACAGAATTACCTGATGTGTGAGAATGAAAATAAGATGATTTCTAGGGTGAATGGTTGTGTGATCGATGTCAAATGTACCCGCATGATTTTGATAGAGGGAAAGATAATTGGTTCTATAAGTGTTGGTTCACGCTTGGTAGTGAGTATGATATTACTGGATATGTATTGAGGTGAGAGTGGTCATATGGATTTATCTCTAGTACTCTCCCTTATGGAGAGGAGTTAATGCAACGTCAGAGAAGAGAAGATGAACAAACAGAACATTTAGTTGCCTTAGCAGATAAGACCTGTGAGTGAAACAAAGATTAATGAAGAGTAGTACCCATGCTTCCCCTGCCTCCTCTCTCTACAGTACTTCGCTTTGAGTATCGAGGAGATGAATTACACACATATTGTGATAATGAGGTTGATGGGTGGTGTGTAGGTCTTTTTAGGATAATTCATGATAGAGGGAACACATCTTCAGTATTCTTCAATCTCTTGATAATTATCATGCTTGTCAGTTGTTTTCCACATCAGGAAGAGATGAACGATGCGTGTGTGTAGGGAATGAGAAGGATAATGAATTGAAGGCATGTGTGTTGCGTCATCTGTATGCAAGCAACAGGATTCGAGGTCCTGTAATTATTGTATGTTCTCTCGAGGATAAGGAGTTATGGGAGATGGCCTTACATACCTTCACACAACTGAAGGTTGCTGTGATGAGCGGTATGTGGTAGATGGAGATTCATCAACTAGATAATGCTCCTCTTCGTCGTGTACAATGGCTTACCTATCTGGGTCCTACCAAGGAACTGCTTGTTGGAGAATACAACGTGTTTATCATGTCATCATCTGCTTTCAAGAGTCGTACTGCCTCAGACAATGCTTATTTCCGACTACTGGAGACTTCAGTATTAATTGCCGACTCTTCAATGATGTGAGAATTGTAGGACAGTCTAAGTACTAGAAGTAAGGGGAGGAAGCTATTTACAACCTTACCTGGGGGAAAGGAGTTCCGTGAAGGTATCGGAAAGCTGATGGAATTAGAGTAGAGATTAGAGGATGAGTTGATAGTAGACCTGAGAATCTGGTGTTTATCTGGCATTTAGCACAGGCTCCGAAGGATGTTCCTGTGAGTTATCTGCAACAGTGTGAGATCACCCTTCCTCAGAGTACTGATGAGAAGCAGAAGAATAATCGCTGTCTGCTGATAGACATTTTCCATAATTATATTCGTTCCGAGGATATTGATCGAGTTGGAATGTGGTTCATAGGATGATCGATAGGATTTAATGCAGGGTCTGATTCCTTCTCTGGTGGTTCTTCTAGAGAGGGATCACCTTCAGGGATGCTCTCTTATCCAAGATCTCTTGGTTCTGTGTCCCCTTACAATTGCTCAGGCAAGATGTCTTGATGCATTATGGAAGCGTTGGGGCTTTCTCTTGTTACAGCGGTAAGAGTATTCCTAGCAAGTGAATGGTAGGGGCCAACATACTCTTCTTGGCAATGACGTGTTGTTGTCTGTTGTGTTTGAGATGATTCGCATTTATACGCATCCTTTTCTTGCGGGATGTGGTGAACAAGCGTGCTGTGAATGTAGTTGTGGAGATAGAAGTGGACATGATGATAAGTCTGATAATGAATGTGGTGCTGATTGGAATACATCAAATTCTTCCCCATATAGTTCTCCACATAAGTGTGATTGGAATGAAGCATTCTCTCAGTGCAGTGGTAAGATATGCATGTTGGACTTCCTTGTTAATTGTCTATTTCAGGTTGTTGATATGTATGGATATGATACTCAGGATTCATCGTGTCAAGTTGTTGGTATTTATAGTCGTTCCCTACGAATGTGTCAGTATCTTACTAGGTATTATCGAAACAAACAAAACAGTGTTCAGTGGTAGGTATCTCTCATTCTATTATATTTAGTTTTTTTGGAGTTCATACATTACAGGAGTTTCATCAATCAATCAATGAGGTATATTTGAACCAAGCGAAGGGAGTGCAAACTGTGGTGATTCTCGGTTTGATTCCAGTTCGCATTAGCATTTCGCTCTCTTTTCTACATCATGTGATTCTGTTGGATTCTGATCTGGAGCCGAGTACGGATGTTGATACGTTGGGCTCAGCGTTTGATATTGGCGTTCGGCAGGTTGATGTGCGGAGTGCATGATGATAAATAGCGTGTTCAGTTGATTCGATTAGTGACTGCTGCCTCCTGTGAATTGGAATATTTCATCCCAGGGAGTCGATATGTAACCGAATATAGGAGCTTTATCCGTCACAGTAACACAGGTGTATCGGATAGTCTAAGTCGGTTTTTAGTGAGTCACCACCAGGAGGAGTATCAGAGATTTGTTCGTAGTGTATCTGTGGTGATAGAATGTCATTTAGATGTTGAATATGTTTGTGTCGGGAGTGGCTCGACCCTTCCCACTGGATGCTGATCATCTGCTCTCTGAGAAAGCTGTAGAGTATTTGAAGCCTTTCACCCCTTCACTAAATGCGCATTCACTTCCCAGAGAACCCCTTACCCATGCTTCTGCTGTTCAGCGTCTCATCGAGGATTTGTGGGATCCTCATCTCTCCATTAAGTCCTTGAAAGGAATTGTTCAATCTGTTCTGACTTTGCTTCCTTCATGGGTAACTGACGTTTCGATGGTGAAAATTAGTGGTGAGTGTGATCCTTAGAAGTTAACACAGTTACCGCTGGAAACTTTAGAAAAGGCGTCTCAGTTAGATTTGATTTTGTGTCATGCGATGGAAAAGATGTTACAGCTAACAGATGGGTTGGTTGTCGATAATGATGCTTCTATCCGTCGTAAGACGAAAACGAAGGTGAAAATGAGTGACTATGTGGAAGCAATTCCTTGGGTAGTAATGCTGAATGAAGATAAGAAGTAGTTTTATCAGTTGAAAGCCTACTTGACGCGAATTCGATTAGCAATGCGATTCCATGATTATTGGATTGTTGTACCATATCAGGATATCTTCCGATCCTTTTTCTAATTATATATTTGTTGAAGGAAACAATTAAAATCGACAGTTATGCTTCTTCTTCGATAGCTTTGGGTTTTCTGATGAATCGTTTGTATCTAAAATTGAGTAATCAAGTTAGCAGACGATACATCCATTCTCCAGAGCAATATATGGCAAAAATACCTACTGCCCATTTAAAACCAGGGAAAGCTTGATAAAGTTTTGGACTCGCAATAGGATGGCTTCTCCAAGCGTTGTAGTTTCCAAATACCATGTATGTAGGATAACTGTATGCAAAATGATTGAGATAAAGGTATTACAGAATAATCGTGGTTTTATTAGAGGAACGACTTTTGGAATGAATACAGAAGGACTTTTTTGTCAATATAGGGGATAAATCAAATTAAACAATAAATATTTACCGTAAATCAAACGATCCCCTTCTCTGTTTGATCTATCCTGTTTTCAATATTGATCTATCAATATATCAAGTAAGTAGTGGTTCTGAATTGGTTGGGGAATGTTCGCTTTGTGGAAGGATAGGGTTTGTAACATGAGTAGAATGAGAGCAAAGTGGGCAAAGAAGCGTATGCGACGTTTGAGACGTAAGAGAAGACAAATGAGAGCTCGTGCGAAGTAAATAAGCAGGAACGAACGAGGCTGTAGTTGATTGCAACTCTTGTAAAGGATTCTGTGGTGACATATTCCGTTCGTTACTTTTTGCTAGTTGTTTATTGACTGCTATCAAACATATCATGTTGTATTGTTGCAATTCTCTTTTGAGTTCATTTTGGAGACTAATTCGGTATCTTTTAGGGCACTTTTGAGTGGAGGTTCTACAATCTCCAGCATTCTTCGTTTCTGTGTTTGTTTTTTCTTTGTAGCGAGAGACTATAGGTAATACACTGGATACACTTCTTACCGGATCTTCCATCTTCTAGATATAAGTAGTAACAATTGAGACTTACTAGTTTGACATCCTTAACCAAATCACTAAATCCTAATTTCTCTAGGGATTTAAAAACAGTCTGATCATTTATAATTCTAGAATTATCTTTCTCTGCTTGAGAACATAGTTCCATAGCCAATTGACCTATGAAGGCATTTCCACACAGTTGCATCTAGAAGTGTTAAATATATTAAATGAAAACGATTTTGACGAAGGACTTGCTACATTTCACTCTTCCATCCAATGTATTTGTAATGATATTATTAACGGTTTTGAGAGGGAGAGTGGCAGACTTTTCCATTATTCGTCTGTGTTTACGATTATTCCAGATATCGTATTCCTTATTAAGATCTGTAGAAAAAATACTTTAAGCCCGTCTAGCTCAGTCGGTAGAGCGCCAGGCTCTTAACCTGGTGGTCGAGGGTTCGAGCCCCTCGGTGGGCGATTCTATTTCTTTTTCTCCATATGTTAGTAAAGAAGAGGAGTAGTTTATTCTTCTGTATCCTCATTCTTTATTTGAGCATTGTAATCAAAGACTGCAATCATGTTGTTGTTGATTATTTTGTGTTGGCAGATGTTTATGGGGTTGTGTAGGAAGTGTGTTATTGATTTTAGTTAAAGGATTGTTGATAGTAGTAAGGTCAATTTATCGAAGGAGAAAGGGATAAAAACTTTTTCTTTATCACATAGAGTGTCACTGGTTTTTGGTTTTGATGATCTTATAGGGAGATATTTCGATCTGCTGCTTATGTGTCAGATAATTCAACAACGTTCCCTCCTACTGCAACACCAGTTTCTCCAACATTTCCAGTGGAAAAATTGAAGGAAGCGCTGAGTCCGTTAAAGTCAACAGCACCAATAACTTCGTCAGTTTCCTTGATCACTTCGTTTCCATCACTGCTTCCATCCGTGTCAACAATAACTCCGTTGGCGTCATTGATTCCATCTCAGTCGATGCCCTCAGCTTTGTCTCAGTCGACACCGTTGACCCCATCTCAGTCGACACCAGCTCTATCAATCCCCACGCAAATATCAAGTTCTCAGCAATCTCTCTTTAATCAGTACCTCCAGTCAACTAGAGAGCGTCAACTGCATTGTAGAGAGAATGTTGTTGTCTATCAGGTACACCCGGAAAGTGGGATCGGTAATATGATCCGTGGGTATTTCACTGCAATGGCTATTGGTGTTCTAACAAACCGCTGTATCCAAGGTATATATTAACTCATTTTCACATTTAGTATCAAGTTTTCACAATTATGCAACGACCCTCTTCTTTCCTCCTTTTCCAAATCTTCTCTATTCTTCTCATGGTAAGCATATGTGACTGTATCCATATTAGTGAGAGGTCTTCGTCGATATCAGTGGACTTATCTTCCAAATCCCGCACAAGCGCCTTACTATGCCAGAACTCCTCTTTCAGAGTTACTGAAAACTCCAACTGTTCTCTTAGCTACATACTCAGATTTTACCGCCTTATCCTTGACACCTCAATTTTACCAGAAGACACTATTTGAAAACGGTTTGATTTCAAGGAATTATAGTAGTGCGATGGGGATGGGAATGGAAGTGAGATCCGTATGGTTACGTCTTCTTCTAAACCCTTGTCAATCCCTATGTGAGATTATCAATAATCACATCAGGGTTCTGCAGGAGAGGACGATCATTGGAATTCAGCTCCGACTGGGAGGTCAACGAGCAAATTATGTAGAGAAGCAAATGCTTCCTGTAGAAGTTATTTCCAGAGTGACTTCACTTGTGTGGAGGTATATGAAGGATCACTCTCTTGGGTCTCAGGATATCTATGTTTTTGTATCTTCTGATTCCGATTTTGCTATTAGGAAAATTAAACAGGCGTTTCCTGACAATGTGTATGTGGCAGACGATTTTCCAGTTGGACACAGTGCAGAGGCCAAGACAAGACGGTCTAAAGGAGCATCAGTCTGGGAAATGTATACAAAACGGGCTATCATTGATTTAATGTTATTGAAGGAAAGTGACTATCTCATTTTTTCACACAAGAGTAGTTTTGGGAAGTTCGCTCATGAGCTCCAATTGGCTTATAGTAGTCCACTTGATGTGAATTCCTTTTTACATGAACAGGGTTTGCAGTGTAGTGTATTTCATCAACGTAATTCTACTGGCACCTCTACATACGTGTGTTTCTGTTTGTTCAATACGGCTTTTTGGCAAACTATTTGACCAAAGAAGTTACGATTTTTCTTAGATTCGTCTTTCATTTTTCTGGATGTTGTGTATTGTGGTGTTATTTGTCTGTCTTGCTCATATCCATGGCGAGAGTTTACAATTGAATGATGCCTTTTCACAATTCGTGGTTGAGTTCGGAAAGAAGTATGTAGATAAATCGGAACAGAAGTACCGTAAATCTCAGTTTGCAACAAACCTTGAGATTATCGAGAACCACAATGCACGGCAATCTTCTTATGTTTTAGGAGTTACTCAGTTTTCAGATTTGTCCCACGAGGAGTTTGCTTCTCAATTTGTGATCAATGAGGCTATTGTGAAGAAGGCTAAGCAATTAAAGTTGTCTGGGACAGATACATTGTATCAGACGTCGGAATCCAGTTCGCTGAAACAGAGTTTACCCAGTGAAGTGGATTGGAGACAGAAGAATGTAGTAACCTCAGTGAAAGATCAGAAGTCGTGTGGTTCTTGTTGGGCATTTAGTGCGGTGGGTTCTATTGAAGGAGCTTATGCTATTCACACTGGTGAACTCGTTGATTTGTCCCCGCAATACTTGGTTGATTGCGATTATTCAGATAATGGCTGTAATGGAGGTCTTATGGATAATGCCTTTGAGTTTGTGATGCAGGATGGAGTCCCACTGTGGAATGATTATCCATATGCTGGAAAACAGAATTCCTGTAAGAAGGTTGCATTGAAGACAAGCATTCTTGGGTACTATGACGTTCCCACAGGTAATTCATATGAATTAATGAAAGCTATTTCTCGTAATCCAGTGGCAGTAGCCATTGAAGCGGACACAGCAGTATTCCAGAACTACCAGTCAGGTGTATTAGATGATTCAGCCTGTGGTCATTCTTTGAACCACGGTGTTTTGGCAGTGGGATACAGTACGGATGCTGATAAACCCTATTATATTGTGAAGAATAGTTGGGGCAGTAAGTGGGGGGAGAATGGCTACATTCGACTAGCTGTAACTGATGATTATTATGGCACTTGCGGTATTCACCTGATGCCATCTTATGCTTTTGTTGATTTGTAATATGCTTTATTTGATGTTTGTAACAAATGCAGATATTATATCCAAACACAAAATAATCGAATTCTAATAGAAGGTAAGGAGGAGATGTGTTTTGTGTTTTGTCTTGTGTTCTGTGTATTTGCTTTCTACACTATTTCTTTTCCAAACAGAATGGGACAGTTTCTCTTCTTCACTGTTGTTATGACAGCCATTTTAAGTAGATACTATCCAGATGATTCATTATAGTTGCTAACTCTGAGATAACTTGCGGAGTGGATCAGAATATGATGGTCGTTGGTACGTCTGCGAACATCACATGTTCTAGTTCTAATCGTAATGCCGCGATTAGTCCTGTGTTACCCACGGGTCTTAGTTATTCTAATGGAGTCATTTCTGGCACTCCATCAGAGCCATCTCCTTATACCACATATACCATTACAACAAATCGTGATAGAGGTACTTTTGTTCTTGGCAGTATTGTTTGTATCGGAGAGTGACGAATAGTTGTCGGTCAACCCACGTACATCACATCGGGTTTCTATGAACAGAATGTGTACAGCGGCTTAGCGATTGTTCCTATTGATTTCGAGGGAAATACCGTCTTTACTGGTTATGCAATTTCTCCTGTGATAGGAAGTGGTCTTTCTTTCAATACAGCAACTGGAAGGATTTCAGGTGTTTACACTGGAGGAGCATCACGTATTTCTTATCAAGTAACTGGAACGAATCAACTGGGAAGCATTTCAACTACAATTGTTCTAAACTACAAGGGTATGAATAGAAGAATGAGTTGATTGATAGCACAATCTGAAGCCAATATTCAGGGCTTAACTGCATGTTATTATTCGAGTGCTCTTTCGACAAGAGTCAACGACGAAACATGGTTTTACAGTAACAATGCAGAATCCTGTTCTCTTTTGGAGACATTAGATTTGACAGATAATTTTGCTACTGATCAGGATCACACCTGGCCAGGTCTGGATGATCGAATCGAAGAAACATTTTCTGCGAGTATCACAGGTTATTTGAACATTGGTGCTGCTGCTGATTACACCTTCTCTATTACCACAAGAAGCAGTGTCGCTTTGTACTTTGATGATTCGACACAGCCCGTCGTTTCCTTTTCTGTGAACGAACAAACAACTAGGGATGGTACTATCAATCTGACCTCTGGTCGTCATCTGATGCGTCTATACTTTGGTACTACTAGTGGAACTGCTCGTTTGTTGGTCCAGTATTCATCTCCAGCTGCTAGCCTGCCTCTTACTACGATTGATAAAGTCGTAACATTTGTTGGAGGAATGGCTCCTTCTTTCCTTGAAGAGAATGATATCTATACATTTGTATCTGGCAGTATTGATACTACTCGTCCTCGTCTGCGTGGCTCCTATGTGACTTCTTACACAATCTCTCCGAGTCTTCCTACAGGCATGTCAATTAATCCTGTGTCTGGTGTGGTTAGTGGTTCTTCTTCAACGAGTTCTTCTGGAGATTATACTATTACTGCAACAGGCCCATTGGGTATAACCACTACAACGATTCATCTCACTGTGGGTGGTCTTCCTGTGAGTGGACTGTCAGCAAAGTACTATAGATTGAGTGACAGACAACTATGCCAGAGACAGACGTTCCCTTCTTCATCTCTTTCACTGATGGTGGAGACAGTAGATGAAAATATCTATCATTCAGAGCTTTCTCAGGGTTCGTCATGGTCGAATATTCCTGGAGAAGTGTTTACTACCTTCTATGTATTGTGGAAGGGTTATATTTATGTGGACAAGTCAGGAGATTATCAGTTCAAGTTGGAGAATCGAGATGGAGCTCGTCTGATGATCAACGAGAAGAATGTGATAGAGAATTGGGGGTGTTTGGATGAAATGACAGAGAAAGAAGGATCAATCACTTTCAATCAAGCTGGTTATTATCCTATTGAAGTCCAATATTTCTCGAATAACAATGATTTTGGTGTGATTCTAATGTGGAAAACGCCATCAGATGAGGAGTATGTTCAGATTCCCGCTTTGAAGTTGGGTCATATTCCTGAGGCTTCATTCACCTACACAACACAACGCACTCATTACTATCGTTATGTGAACATTCTGGGAAATACACCTGTGTTCTTTGGAGTGACTATGCCAAGTGCTACATTCACATCAGATCCTGATTTACCTGCTGGTCTGATGATTCAATCTAGTGGAATGATCACGGGCTCTCCTTCTGAGGACTCAGATGAAACCACATACACCATCACGGCTACATCAGGAAGCACTGTTCTTAGAACCACAATTGTGTTGGAAGTGTCTTATGTAGAACCTCCTACAAATCTGTCTATTAAGAATCGTGATGGAACGGAGGTGACCGAAATCACGATTGAACAGTTCAAGGAGATGGAGTCTCTGACACTAACTGCTTCCAATAATCCTCGTAACTGGAAAATAGAGCCTACACTCCCCAATGGACTCTATATCTTTACTCGAACAGTAGTTTTAATGGGAACTCCTACAGAATCCATGACACGAACTGCATTTACGGTAACAGCTTCGAATAATGGAGGTTATATCACAAAGACTCTGTATATCACTGTGACTGGATGCCAGTATGGTAAGTTCCTATATTCCACTGCTGTCGATCGACTGGGAGGTAGTCTGGTGATCTCCAGGAACAATGAAACTGTTTATGAACAGAGTAATCTGGAGAACAAACAGTACAGTGTCGTTTTCTGTATTCCTCAGAACAGCTATGATTATTCTCTTACCTGTGGACTCTCCAATCGTGAAACATGTACTTTGAATCTGGAGCGTGAGGATGGTATTACCTTTTTGAATGTTCGTGTGAGAGGAGGAAGGACATCAACAGGAGTTCTCACAACCACTGTGTCTGAGAAACCCAAGATTACTGTATCAGAGCCTTCTCTGACACTGGCTGTGCGTGAACAGTTTGAGATGGAGTTGAGCGTGGAGGGAGTGTTCTTGCCTCTTGGAATTACACCTTCTCTTCCTTCTGGAGTAACTCTATCTAGTAATCGGATTCAAGGTGCGTTCCCAAAGCAGGGTACATTCAAGTATACAGTGACTGCTTCCAATGAAATTGGTCAGGATCAGGTAGCTGTTGAGTTTAATGTTGGAACATGTCCTGACAATCAGTCTTTGATGACTATTTCTCGTTCGTATGGTAGAACTGGAGAGTCAATGGCCATTTATACGATGGATGGAGAAGAGATTCTGAGTGTTTCCTTTGAAAATGAAGCGTATTCAAAGACGATGTGTATGGCGAATGCAGATTATCGAGTTGTCATGAAGACAACGAGTTCTTCAGGTGTGTGGAATGTGGGTCAGGAGCTTCTGATCACTGATTCTTGGGAGGATTTGTTGACCTCATTGTTGCTGACAGATGGAACTGGTGAGCAAACTGAATATTTCACTATCAATTATGCTATTTTGGATGATTTGCCCATGCATTATTATTCTTCATCTAATGTGAATAAGAAATGGAATACTCTGGGTTTTGATGATAATAAATGGCCAACAGCTGCTAGTGGTGAGTTTGGTAACTTCACAACAAATACAGTATATTTCCGAAAAGAATTTACAGTGGACAATAAAAACAAGTATCCAATCTTTGCTTTCGATTTGGAGATAATGGATGGAATAGTGGCATATATCAATGGAGAGGAGGTGGTGCGTCGTAACATGCCACTGGATGAAGTGACAGAGAGCACATTAGCCATCTCTCGATATGATAGTCTGATCTGGCGTCGAACCAGTGTGCCAACAAGTGTGTTGCAGAATGGTGAGAATGTGTTGGCAGTGGAATTGCATCGATATGAAGATGCTCCTGACACAGGAATCTATTTCGATATGTATGCTTCTCTGTTGTCTGGCACCTGTATGTTACGAACAGACCGTGGTGAAGCCTCGGATAGTCAGCATTCTCCTAATCCTCGATATCCTCCATCTGCTGCCTTCGATTCTTTCGCGAATACTCCATGGAGAGATAACAATCTTCCAGTATTCCTTCAATTCACTTATTATTATGATCGTTTTGAGTATATCAATAAGATTGTGTTGCGAGCCTCCCAGAACTACAACCAGAATCATCCAAAGAAGTTTGAGATTTTGGGAATGACAGACAAGGAGAATGGAGATGTATTGACTACTGTGGATGATCGTAATCTATTCACAGTACAATATGGAAGTACTGAGATTGTAATTCCCAATACGAAGTCTTATAATGCTTATCGTCTGCAGATTGAGGAAACAAACGATGATAGCAACACTGCTACGATCGGTGAGGTGGCTCTGTACACATGTAACATCGTATACTGTCCTAAGGAGAAGGGATGGGATAGTATCATGACAGGAGAAACTGCGTATGGTTCATGTTCTCGTAACACATTTGGTGAATCAACTCGTCGTTGTGTGCTCAATGTGTATGATCCTGAATGGGAGAAGATT
>JANPWN010000837.1:0-11658 GCA_027406425.1 Blastocystis sp. subtype 8
AAGGGAAGAGGAAGGAAGTAGTGTCATTTATGTGATGTTTGATGCAATACAAACAGTTGAAAAAGGAAAAAGAGATTATTAACGGAACACAATTGTAGCATTAATTGTGGGTTCTTTTGGCAAGTGCAAAAGTCTTCTTAGATTCTATTTGATTTATCAAGAAAAAACGTTTCTGTTACATTATAAGTGAGATGAAAACTGCACATCGTATTCTAGCCTTGATTGGGGTTTTAGGAATATGGTTGGTGTATTCTTCCCTTTTTCTGTGTTCTCCATATCGACTTGATTGTTTTGTATAGATTGTGAGTTGGTGATGATTTGGTAGGTGAATGTTCCTAAGCTCTTAGTTGATACGCTAAATTGGAACCTTAATAATATCAAAGGATTGTTTTACGGTCTATCAACCAAAACTTTAACCAATCCAACTGCTGATTTCTCCTATTCTGTGTATCTTTTGTCTTTTGCGATATTTCTTCTTTACTTTTATCGCTGGGTCGAAGATACAGTGAGAGAGAATGAAAGGAAGCCCCGTCCTCTATATATCCGTGGAAAGCAGATTAGTGAGTCAGTGACTTGTAATCCTCAAGAGGAAGAGTTCGAAACAATCGATAAATCTATTCGGACAATTACTGACATTCGTAAGTAGGTCCTTTCTTGGTTTCTTGAAATACAGTCGTTTCTCAACATTTGGAGATCGGGGCGCTATTTACTTCGGTGGCGATTGGAAGAGTTATAGTTATGTAAGTATTGGCACTTAGTTTAATGTAGATTCTTCAACTCTCAGAAATTATGGGAAACATAGTCAAAACCTATTCTAAAACAGATGCACCGTTATGTGTGATGGGTGATTTTAGTAGTATCAAATGCAGTGGTATGTGTTTGGAGTTGTTGTTCACAGTAGCAATATTGGGTGTTACAAGTGCAGGCCGTTCAGTGGTATTTCTTCCTTATGACTGTGATAGTGCTGAGATGGCAAGTGTGATCGAAGAACAACATTGCGAAGTGTTACTAGTGAAACGCTCTCGATTGTGTCAATTAGAAGATGCTCTTGATACAAGCTACTGTAAGTCTCTTCGTGTTATTCTCTATACTGAATGCGATTATTTGGAGAAGATTGAAATGGGAGATTTACTGAGAGTGGAAGAAACACTGATACAAGAGTATAACCTGACAATTGTATCTCTTGGGCATGTAATGGAGACTGAATATAAGGATCATGGTATGATATTGATGATTCCGTGAAGTGTAGTTGTGACAGAGAAGTTGGATGTTCCAGAGGGATTGGAGGATCGTCCTGCAGTAATTATGTACAATAGTAACAAAGAACCAATTACGCTAACTCATCGTAATATCGTAGCTGCTGCTTCTGCATTAGTTCACGAATACCAGATCACGTAGGAGAGGATGTGGTAGCTGATGACAGAGAGAATGACATCATTCTGGCTGAGCCTGTTTCTGTGGCCTCCACTATTAGTCTCTTCATGGCTTGTATGATGTGTGGAGCACGCTTCTCCATCACAGATAAGATCATGAGTATGATGTAATTGTGGTTGTTGATTATAGCAATTTGTGGCGAAGTTCAGCCAACTGTGATATCTGCGAGTAATACAACATATTTCAGTATCTATAAAGAGCTGGTACGTGTGTACAAGAAGCATGTAGTCAATCGCATTCTCTTGGCGCCTCTTCGACATCTATTCAGGAACACCCAGTACTTCCGTGTTGTAAGACAGAAACGGGTTGCGCAGTTGCTTGGAGATAATCTCCGCTTGTGTCTTTCGTTCTACTCTTATCGTCCATTGAGCAGTGCTGGTCACTCGTTGCTCTGTAAGATGACTGGAGTTCCTGTGAGTATTATTTTTGGCAATACTGAGACTTGTGGTGTCTGCACACATAGTGTAGAAGGAAAGCATGGAATTGGGGTTACCTATGTGGCGATGCCTTTTGTATGCAATTCTCTTAGAAAATCTGAGAGAAACACTTTATTGATTTCTGGAAGCAACATCGCAGAGAATAGTCGAATGGTAGAGCTGGATGGAATTCGTTGGTTCGATAGTGGTCTTTCCATTCCCTTCATGAAAAACCACTATATTCTCCACAAGATGCCAACTACTTACGACAGTACAATGCCAATTTAGAGCTTGTTTGATTGAATAAACAAGAAATGGTACATAGAAATTACTTCAGCTTCTTCTTAGGACGGAGCTGGCTGCTGTGTCCGCACTTCTTCTTACGGCAGTTGTGAGCTCGAGGAGGCAGACGAGCGTAACACTTACGGCAAATCATCTTCTCGCAGTTGTACTTCTTAGCCAGAGCGGCAAGAGTAGGTTCAATAACTCCTCCAGCCATCTTGAACAACATTTCGACAGTAGCCTCGGAACTAATACCATAAACACCAATGGCTTCCGAGTCTTCCAGCTCCTTTCCAGCAAATACGAGACGCTGATGATCCACATCCACGTTCTCCCTCTCTTGCAGCATCTTCTTTACTGATTCCACAGTCTCTGTAGGCTGGACCTCTAGAGAAAGGGTTCTTCCAGATACAGTCTTAACAAGAAGTTGCATCGTAGAAAGAAATAGTGATTGAAAAAATGGAAGAGACAGAAATCGATCATTATCCAACTGATTGGTCGAATAGGATTAATTGTCAATTAACTGAATCTCGAGTGAATCTCCCTTACAGGCCCTAATGTAGTGATATCAAACAAAAATTATGTAGAAACAAACTACGATCATTCTAGAATCTCTTCAAAACTATCATCAACATGGCCAATAGACATACCATCTGTTGCCCATTTCTCTTCCTCTTCCGGTTTTTCTATTTTGAAGTTATCGTACATAATATTCAACACTGTCTCAATATCCACAGTAGTATTTCCTGCATCTTTTGCTTCCTAGGAATCACTCATTTTTTCAGCAAATACTAGTAGATAATCCTCTACCATTCTCATTGTATGGTACATGCTCGTTCCTTCCTTTCCCAGAGATTCGATTAACCGATCACGTTCTCTTAGTTCTTGTTCTAGTGCCTTTATGCGCTCGTTAAGAGATTTAAGTTCTCTTGCTGGGTCTAATCCAGATTGAGTAATACCCATCCTTCGAGGAACAGCTGATAAAGGAGGAAGCTTTCGTGGTTGTGGTACAGAAGTCACGGGAGGCTCGAGTGAATTCCTTGAGTTCATCGCCTTCTCATTACTCATAACTTCTAGGTCTTGGGAAGTGAAATTCCAATCTACACGATCACAGAGAGATGTTAGTGAATACCTCGACCTCCTTTTGAAGGAGCACGACTCAAAACTGGATTATACTTATGACCGTCATAAACACGATCAAACAGATCTCTCATAAATTGTATCAGTTCCAGATTATCTTGGGGGCGGCCTTTACTGAGTTTCTCTATATCAAGATTCTAGTCCTCAAAAACAAATTTAAGGGAATACAAATGGAATACACTTCTTCGAAAACGCAGTTTGGAGAAGACGATAGTTCTTTTGGCATTCAAACTGATCACAAGCAGCAAAATTAACTCGCGACATCGGAAGTGAATCTAACTAATCACAGAAACTCTGTATAAATACCAGGATACAACATGTGCATAATTTGGCAACATATAGCTCCTTAACGTGAGAAATTCGTTTCATAGATACCATTATAGATACGATCCAAAGACTGGATGTTAACACAGAGAATCTCGTTAATCCACTTTATAAGTTCGCTTCGAGAGATTTTGACAGTAGTACTCATTCTTTATTACCGTCAAATCCCTTAAAAATGTGTATTTACCGTTTTTAGAGTGACCATAGAATATTGGAAAAGGTGTTTTCGCATCGTTTTCTGACAATTTCATGTTTCTCTTATTCCGTCGATTTAATGAGTGATAAGCAGTTAGAAGAGCTTAACAAGAGGATAGAAGTCCTTGAGAAGCGTTTGAAGAATGTGGAAATGAAATACGTTTATCCTTGGAAATAGTATTATGCTTAGAAAGATGATCCTGCAAATGATACTCCTACACAGGCACTTGTTCGACAAGCATGTACTGATAGTGGAATGAAACAGTGTGTATTTGACTTCAATATTATGTCTAGTTTTTTCTTCCGACGTACACCAATAGATTACTATAATTGGACGTTGGACGAACGACGGTAGGAATTAGCTGGTTGATGAGACTCTAGAAAGTATCTAAAGTGTCCGATTCAGTGTCTTTGTAAATCTGTGATTCTAGAGAATAAGGCCTGGAATGGAGAAGAGGGTAATCCTATGAACAGCCAGTAGGGATTATTTCTATTTGTTACTATTCAGTTACTACATTGTAATCGTTCAGTATATTTCCAAACTTGATACTGAGAAATTGAGGGGTTTGGTGCGTGATTTGATGCCTCCCGAGAAGCAGCTTTCCAAGAAGAAGTTCAATTTCCAGCTAGCTGATGAGAAAATTTCTTTTGAATTATCTGGTTTCTCTCATAATGCTGTGACACCGATTGGCATGCGTTGTCCAGTTCCTGTATGAGTACACTTTTGTCGTTATCATTAGATTATTATCAGTAAAGTAATAGCCGAACTTCCGGAAGGTGGAGTGTATCTTGGAGGAGGTGAGGTCGATTTGAAACTGTGGGTCAATGTCTCGGAATTTATCACTACATACAAACCATTTATTCTCGATTGTACGAGTCCAAGAGATTTGGAGTGGGGTGTATGTTACAAACACTCAAAAGTGCAAAATCAAGCCTTGTGACTTTTTCATCATTATCACTTAGTGTCAAAAAACCCATATATTGAAGAGTAGTAAGGCTATCCCAGAATCGAGCTTCAACCTCTTTTCGGTTCCCAGAATTGAAAATGGCATAGAAATCGTTCTTTAAATCCTTTACTAAAATCACTTTCCCCATGTTTTTGAAAATATCATACAGAATGGTAACATCCTCGTTTTTGGCTGTGATTGATCTATTGATAACACTTATCCTATGCATACTCTTCTTTACAGCAATCACACTGATAATAGGACTGGGGGTATTGAAGAGCTTGAAGGATACTACGCCGGTTAGATAGGTGCAAAACATTTCGAGGGATCGACTGAGGATAGATAAGAAGTGACTCAAACTTTGATGCAGAAATCATCTGGTTAATCTCCTTTACTAGCTTCTCCACAAGCAAGATATACTTCTCCTTCGTTTTGATTCGAACACTGCTATTTTCATCCTGCTGCTGTAACAGTTGTTTCTTCATGGTTGTTCGATCCATTCCATTCTTGATCATCTCTTGCGTTAACAACTGTTTCCCGCGATTGTTTCCCGCTTCCTCCAATTCATGTGAAATCTGATGAATAAACCGTTTGTAATCGTCAGCACTCTCTCCCAATATTTCTTGGTACGTCTAGAAGTTACCTTTCATTCAAATTCCTACTAGTACCAATTCTTCCAAACTTAAAACATTCTTTCTAAATTGCTCACTATCCTGAATTTGTAACAAATTATGTCGTAGTCGTTTATGCACATCAGATGTGCTCATGGTTCCGTTCCACAGTAATAGATACAACTCACGTGTAGATATAGATCCTACACACATATGAATAAGTGAAGAGTAGTAACTGACAGTGGCTTTTTGCAATTCCCATAAGTGGAGTAATTGTTTTAGCCTCATCTCAAATTCTTCTTGAGAATCAAATTCTTGAACAAATGCATCTAATAACGGAGCTGCATCCTGTTGAAGAACAATTGATTTGTAATCAGAATGAAGTGAACATTTTGAAGAGACTCTATGAATCATCTTAAAATAGAAATAAGAACGGTCTGGATCGGAAATGACTCAAATTTGTGCGAAAATTGTATCGATTCTCGACTCGTTGACGAATCTTTTTTTGAGTTTGTTTGGACTAAATGAGAAGACATCAATACGAATACTCGTTTAGTTCCTTTCCCAGGAGAAGAAGCTATCTCGAGAAGTGTTGGGTCTTGTATTGGTACAGGACAGTTTGATTCGGATCCTGCAGTAGTGGGCTGAGGTTCTGAAGCAGGGAGTTGAGACTCGAGATTGATCCGTTGATTATCTTCAACTTCCTTTAAATGCCTCCACTGGAGAATCAGTACACAGATGATACTAGAGGGCTGAGAAGAGAAGAATTCCCATGCATAGTACTTGAGACTGCGGACCCAAGACCAAATCTACATCACAGTAATACAAGAGAAATACAGAATATTCGTAGTTAATAAGAATGGAATTAATTCGAACAAGAAAAGAGACGGGAATCTCAAAGGGAAGAATATGATCCACTATGATGCTTTCAAACAAATTATTTAGCAACTAATGTGACAACACGATAATTGATAGTACCTGAATTGTACTAGGAAATAAGATGGGCTGAATCACGCAATTCGCAGTAATATTTCGTTGAAGGAGATTACCAAACTCTTCAGGAAAGCAGTACCATTCAACAATAAGAAAAATATGCATCTGTTTACCCATCTACACATTACTCCACTCCACTATGTTGACTCGACACTGAAGACAGTACTCCACAATATCTTTGATGTTGTCGTGTTTCCGAAATTCGGACTGTGTAAGATAAACAACAATAGAAGACCCATCTATAGCCTCTTGCAAGACACGTAACCCCGATAACTCATCAATTTCAATAAAATGACAATCTATTTCCTCCTTAATAAAAGACTCCAACTGAAAAAGATCTCTCCTAGTATGCTTGTAGGATGATGCATCCAGCAACGCCAAACAGATTGGCAATACATGGCTGTCGCAGTAATTCCTATATAATCAGAAATAGGAACTAAGAAACGAACATTGATACGGAACGAAGATACTGCTTAATAAGAGATGTAGAATGATTTGTAGTATGCGATACTGCAGTGTTCACAGTCGAGTCAATCAACTCCAGACAGTATTTAAAAAGGTTACAGCGAAGACGATACTCTGGTGTTAATTTCTCATCCTCTGATCCATCCAAAAGATATTCTTCACTTGAATTCCCACAATGAATCTCCTTTGTCACTTGGAAACGATCTGGATAGGAATGACCAGTCTCCTTAGATTGATCACCTGTGACCCAAAAGCAGGAGGAGCTCACAGTACTGCCTTCCTTCGTATTCATGAGAAAATGAAGACTCCCAAAATTCGGCAACTACCCCAAACTGTGTCTAGTCATTTCATTTCGTTTCCAATCCATAATCCATTGCTTATCCTCCATATATGACGTCGATTCGCTTGCTGAATAGTTTTCGTGCTCATGAAGGAGTAGTGTGGTATGTTTCGTGGAGTGCCAATGGAAATGAGCTTCTGACATGCAGTTCAGATAAGTCGGTAAAACTCTGGTCAAGAATGGGAGATTCGTGGGCAGTGAAAGAGACTATGGATGGATTACATAAAAAGTCAATTCGGGCTTGTGAAATGTCCCCAAATGGAAAGTTCAAATAGGGAAGAAGATTGACGTGTAGATTCATTGCAGCTGCAAGTTTCGACAGCAACATCAGTGTATATCGTTATGAAGATGGTGAATGGAGTCTATTTACGATGTTAGAAGGACATGTGAATGAAGTCAAAAGTGTGTGTTGGAGTAGTGACAGTCAACTTTTGGCAAGTTCATCAAGGTAGATGTTCATTAAACGGTTGATCGTAGAGATCGCAATGTAATAGTGTGGGGTTACAATGAAGAGGATGATGAAATGGATTGTGTAAGTGTTCTTTCAGGTCATACTCAAGATGTCAAGTTTGTTCGATTCAATCCTGCCAACAATAATCTCTACAGTTGTAGCTATGATGACACAGTGAAAGTGTGGCTATACGATGGGGAAGACTTTTCAAATATTAATACATTACGTGCTCATGAAGGAACTGTCTGGGGAATTGCTTTCAAACCCACACAAGGACCGTCAAACACAAATAAAATGGAGGTAGAAGAGAAGAGTAAACATATTGGGGGAATTGGACTAGATGAGGATGATGTACTAGAAGATATCGAAGTTCCTGGCGATACTCTGTTGTTAACAGAGTTTGTAACCTGTGGAATGGACGGTCGTGTCATTTATTGGGAAGAAAAGGAAGGTTCGAGTGATTACTAACAGTTACAACTAGACAATATTGGAAATAGTGAAGAAACACATAAGACTATTCTTGCAGGATGCAATAATGATGAACCATACTATTCAATTGATTGGAATCAGAATGGAATTATTGTAGCCGGAGGGGATAATACGATGCATCTTCTAACAGAGCTAAGTGAGGGTCACTTTATGGATGAACTAGAAATGAAGCTTCATGATTCTGACATCAACTGCATTCGCTGGAACCCTGTGTTCCCTACCATTTTTGCTTCATGTGGAGATGATGGTCTAGTGAAGGTGTGGGAAGTAGTTGAATAACCATTTTCTTTTTGTTTCATTCCACGACTCCTCTCTTATCTTACTGCTTTTAGGAACTTAATCAGTTTCTGTAATATCACTTATATGGAGGTTTTATACTAATTCCCGTTATAAGAAATTAGGCATCGCAATTCTTCCGAAAAACAGTATTATCTCTTTCATTTATAAAAATCATTCATTGAAAATTTGTTCATCAATTTATCTAGTTTTGGGAAATGAAATGGTGTAATATCAAGTAATCTTACAGAAATCATTGAATATGCATTAAATTCAGTATTTGAAATAGAAAAGTTGTTATTCAATGTGTCAATTTGTATTTGGCGAAGTCTTAGCCTTCTAGAGCGTTGCTACAAGAACCTTAAATTCATCTTCCTTAATACGCATCAAATCAGGATCTTCCATAGTGGTATTTGTTGAGAAGAGGATATTCTTTTGAACTATGCACCCATTTTTCTATTCTATAATCGAGAGACTGATTACCGTAAATCGGAGAGATATTGATCAAATAATAGTATATTCAACAAACACTAACATTGCTCATTTCAATAATACCAGTTTCAAGCCGATAGCTCTTGGATCTCAGATGACCTTGGATTCTAGGCTTGATACTGCACCGCACAATAACTGTAGTAGTCCTCATCTCAGATATCAGGTCAGAATAGCCGTATCTCTTCTGGCTGCTGAGATCTGAGAGCAGCTCCGATAGTGGATCCACTTCACTACATACACAGTAGCTTGAGCTCACTTCAAATCAATAACAATTAATGCTCCAGCTCCACTCCTGGTAAGGACATGTGATGCCATACAGGTTGCAGCAGCTACAGCTCCACATACACATATTCATCTCTATATTATCATATCTCAACCATAATCGATACATACATCCTTGTCAAAGTAGATGAGATTAGACAGATCGATCTCTTCCTAGTACTATCCTTCCCTATGACAATACCTAAAGGAGATTAGAATGAAATATACGAAACAATCCAATCATGTCATTATTAGTGTATAGTTAGAATGAGTATAGTATGAAATGATAGGGATGATAGAATACTCTCTATTCATGTGAGAAGAATATTCAATTAACCATAACATTACCTACTTTATCACTCTTGTCTTTCTATAAATCATTTAACTGAATACTATTCTTCTCATATTAATACAAAGTATTCTATCATCCTTATCATTTCATACTATACTCATTCTAACTATATATACAAACCACACATATTCACACACAACACACTACCTACTGCATATCACCACTCTCATAATTATTCATCTGCAATTCAACCTCTTCTACACTGTACTCATCTACAAACCGATTAGAAACAATACAATATGAAATATCAAACACCTCATACTCACCTATTTACTCTATCCATCAACTTTAACCACAAATCACTCCTACTTAGTCCCTCCCCATCATCCTCCAACTCCAAGGTACATCTACATATTATATCAAGAGTTGGACCAAGTCGATCAAACAAGAACAATCCAAAACCTACTCGGCTTTACAGTATATCCATTAGAAAATACATACACAATTCCAGTAACATCCTTATTCATCTACAATAGAACAACCCCAAACCGTACTTATCACCAAACCCAGATAACAATCATGAAATAAACTCTTGAGCGTTCCTAATACTATCCTCTACATATGAAAACAAGACGATAACCTCAAACTACTACCTCCAGTCTCATCGTTAAAAAGGACCATCACTCAACGTCAACCAGTTTCCTTCTACGATTCACCTCTCTACCGTTACCTCCTTTTCTCATAAACCCTCTCTATTCTCTTTCCACTTAACCTCACTATTTCTTCTTTTCCTTTTCACAGAGTTATTCCCATCTGACACACATGGATTCACATTACCTACCAACCCCATCTATTGATGATTCAAGAATGAAAATGAATGGATTTCTCAGTAACCGCGGGAATTCTATATTAGGGTATTATAAATCAACCAGATAATAATGAGTAATCCTAACTTAATGATTGCGGATAAAATCAAACTACAGATCAGACATATGAAGGTGATGAAGGAAAACGCAGAGGATCTTCTTTCCCTCATAAAAAGTCATCCAAATTGTATTGGAAATCAGGATAAAAGTATCATTTGCTGGTATTGATAGTTATAATAGAAACTGCAATCATGTATTATCTCTCTAGTATTTTTTGTCCTTATTTGCTAGAACAGATTACAGAGACTTTCTTAGGTAATATGCCTGTTGATAATATTCGTAATACCTACAAAGCAATTCTTGTTAAACTAGGTAGCTGTTTGATTTCGTTATGAGAGTAGAACAACTAAAATTGGAGACACATTGTTATCAATATGTAAGGGGATTGACTAAGGGTAATGAGTGTCGAGTATAGTTGTTTGTTATGATTGAATATAGAGTTTAGTCAAAAGTATTTGTTTTCTTCATGAGGATGTATTCAATACTCTTTCTCCAGAATTTCAGAATACTATTCCTGTGATTGTGGATCTTTTCTTAAGAAACGAGAGAATTCCTGATAATTTACAGAATGACTTTTACTTCTCTGTGAATGCTATAGTGGAGGAACTGAATACGAAGAATCCAGGAATTGTAACCCCCTTCTTACGTTCGCTTCAAAAGGAAGCTGCTTCCTTAGTAACATTCTGATATCATGGTTATGAATAGTGTAATATAAGTACTTCTCCTCAATCGAATGCAGAGAGCACTGGTCAAGGAGAAGAATTAATGACTCCTAATATATCTCATCCTTCTACGCTTATTCAGGAGAGGAATGTTAACGAGGATTGTGGAGAGAGTAATGTTACTGAGACTGGAAGTCATGGATCTGATACTGGAGCTGGTAGGTGCACTTCAGAGACTCAGCCAGCAGTCCCCGAGAATAAGGATTCGGAGATATCTGAGAAGAGGAGGGAGGATTTGGAGAGATCGAAAATGAAAAGGGGTTTGAAGAAGACCCGTAGGGTCCGAAAACGCAGATTGAGTAAGAAAAATTACTAAGCATACCTTGTTCTGGTATCAGTTCTAGATACTTGCTTATATATTTCATTTCGTGAATCCCTTGTTGTTTGACGAATACAGATGCTCTCGGGAGATAAAAACAGAAGCCCTACATCATCCAATCTGTAGAGTCTGCACTTGAACAACTGTAGACGAGTTAACGAGATAGGCAGAAGTCTTCTCGTCACCTGGGAAGTATTAATAAAATGATAATGTGTAGAAAAGAAAGACGACCCTGACACAGTTGGGATCATCTGGCAAAGGGCCAGAGGATACGGGTGACTAT
>JANPWN010000839.1:0-10012 GCA_027406425.1 Blastocystis sp. subtype 8
TGGCAGCAAATGATCCAACACTCTTTGACATGGTTCCTGGCTGTGAGGAACTGAAACACCTGCTCGTAAAGCAAGAAGTAGATGAAAAAACACCCTCTCCTTTAGTTTGACATATATGCAATTAATGGAAAGCTAAGAAATAGTTTGTTTGAAATACCCATAATGAAAAATCGAAAAAAGTCTTGAGGGTGTCCTTATTACTACGGACTCACCAAAAGGGCAGTTTGCCTAATGCACACTTCAGCGCAAGTGGTGAATCGTTATCAAGAGATTTGCTCTGCGTAATTTTTGTGTAGCCCTATGGTGTTGGCATCTTTGCTGATACGATAGGTTCATAGAAACAAAAACACATCATTTCCATCTTTTCCATGAGAATCCTCCGTGTCCCTTGGATTGGTCACGATGGTACTAAATTGCAAAAAGAGAGCTCATTGAACGTAGTTACATCCATCTACTCGGTTGATTTCCATCCTACCGAACCTCTTGTAGCTACTGCAGGAGGAGGTGTGTTGTAGTGACTTTTTCTAATGGTTATAGATTCAAATGTAATGATATGGGCGCTTGATCCGATCTTCTCGGAAGAAAAGGAAAATGATGAAACAGTGGATAGATTGTTGAGTATTTTAAAAGGACACTCCAATGTCGTTACAACTTGTCGTTGGTCGCCAGATGGAAAGTACAAACTTCCTATCATTTTAATCTCGTTTAGGTTAATTGCTAGCGCTTCAGATGATGAAACTGTGCGTGTCTGGAGAAAAACAGAAAAAGAACCAGAAGAGGAGAAAAAGCCAGCAGCAGAGAATGAAGAAGATGAAGAAGAAGATGTTATTCAATATGAGTGTATTCATGTATTCAAAGGACATCGTTCAGGTAGGGACTGGATTGAAATATGAATTTAGATGTAACAGATATTTCATGGAGTCCTGATGGTAAATTTCTGTGTTCTTGTAGTGTTGATTGTCGAATTCTTATATGGTCTCTGGAAGCAGATGGTCCTGTTCACATTCTCGAAGGTCATTCTGCATGGGTGAGTTCTGTAGACTGGGATCCGTGTGGAAATGTCCTCATTTTGATTTTGATTCATTTTTAGTATATCGTCTCTGTGAGCAAGGATAACGAATTGAAAATCTGGAATACAACTAGTTTTGAGTGTATTCATACACTGAATGGTCTTCAGAGTGATCAATATGGAAGTGGTCTCTATAAAATGGCTCGTTGGTCTTCAGACGGAAGCATGTTGTGTGTAACTCATGCAGTATATGTAGCTTCTCTCTCACGTGTTCATTTGTAGAAACAGTACCCTACTGCATTATTGTTGGCACGGTCCTCATGGGTGCCTCATGTGGTATTAGTCGGTCATGCGGGTATTGTGGGAGCAGCGCGATATGCACCTACTCTTATTCGTCATCAGGATTCATTGCTGCAACTAATTGTATTGGGATGTGATGTGAGTATGAAAATGATAGATAATCCTTAGGATGGATCTATCTCGATTTGGAGGAATGATCTGAATCAGCCTCTATTGGTGGTTCGTGGTGCATCTAGGAATGTGGTGGCTGATGTGGCATGGAGTAGAGATTGTAAATATCTGATGTTTGCTGCTGGTGAGGGAGTGGTTGCTGTGGAATTTGAAATGACGGAACTTGGGGGTTATCCGGTTCCTCAGAGTGAATTAAATCAGCGGAGAGAGGGAATGGACCAGCGAAAGCGATTAAGTATGTTGGAGGTACCAGAGGTAATCTCCGCAGTGGCCTCCACATCTGTATCTCAATCAATATCAAAACCAGTTTCACTACCAACCCCACTATCAGCTCCTCTCCCAACTCCTCAACTAGCGGTCTCTACACCTCAACTACCAGTTTCCACACCTCAACTACCAGTTTCCACACCTCAATCAGTAGTCTCTACATCTCAGTCAGCAGGTCCCACATCACTGCCTATCCCTCTCCCCACTCCACAACCATCAGTTCCTATACCAGTTCCTGCACCTCTCCCGATTTCTCAGCAGGTCAAGCCCATCCAACCCCGCAAACGCACTGGAGAGAATGAAGAATCGACATCACGAAAAAGGAAGAGGCAACAGATTCTCCAACCTTCTTCAGAGCCATCACCTCTTCCTACACGACTCTGTTTCCCTGCTATGGCTTTAATACTTCCTACAATTTTCCCTCTCCAGACAGCAGTGTCAGGGACTGAGATGTCACTCTCTGTACAGGCAATTCCAATGGATTCCAATGAGAATGTGATTACATTACTACAAGCAATGGACTCTAGTGGAAAGGCACAATGGTCATGGCTAGGCCAAGGTCGGCCTGTTCTTGTGTGTTCCTCTCCTCACCTTATTGTGGTGGCGAGTCAGGAAGGCCTTCTTCACACACTCTCCACGGATGGGCGTACAAAGTTATCTCCTCTTCAACTCACAGGAACTCCTTCAGCGATTGCTGTTCGAGCTAATTCAGCTGTAGATCGTGTAGCCGCCCTGACTACAGATGGGTCCCTGATAGTGTGGGAGCTGTCTTCAGCCAATCCATTACAACAATTGGTACATACAGATGCTTCGTGGATGCTCCAGGAAGACACCACGGGAGTTAGTCTGCAGTTCCGTGATATTGATGCAGTGGAGGTGATAATTACTCCGACCACTTCAGCATTACTTTCAATAACCGCAAAAACATGGATGCGACCAGATCTTCCTCTCTTTGCTGTCTCTCCCTATTCTCGATCAGCATCATCCACCATTACTTCTTCTATTGCATCGAATCCCACATTGTCAACCCTGGCATCCTTCACACAGCTGGAGTCAGATTTGTTCCGATTCCGCATTCTTACACCTGATCGCTCTCAGTATGAACGATGTCTCTCGATGTATGCAGGATTGATCAATGACCACAAGGATCTAAGGCGGTTACGATCACTCACCGTAGAACTCAAGAGTTGTCGTGTTTTTGTCAGAGATGGTTAACTGACTTATTTGTAGGATCAGCCTGGAATGGATATGTTCCGATCGGTTGTCGCTCCTGTTGTAAAGGAGAATCCTGTATTTACAGATTTCTTATTGACAGTTTTATATCCTGTTTGTTGTACTCAATTCTGTTGTGACCCAGTTCTGAATTCTGTTGTAACTCAGTTCCTTTTTGTCCACGGATGGAAGAAGAGGAAATCTGGTCTACAGATTCAAGGGATTATGAACTGCTGGGAATTGTCGGTCGTGTAGGAATTGCAGAAGTGAGCTCATTCGGATAGGGAGCATTTGCAAAAGTGTATAAAGGACGAAACAAACTCAACAACAAAATTGTAGCTATTAAAATACTCGCACTGGATAATGCCTTAACGAGCATCATCGATCTTTGGAAAGAAGTCACTGCGATGAAAATGTGTAATCATCCAAATGTATTGCGCTGCTATTGCTGCTTTTGTGTTCAAGATCGACTATGGATTGTGTCTCCCTTTATGGCAAAGGGTTCCTTACTTCGAATCCTTAGATATCTAAAGAAATATGAAAATAATGGTATTGATGAAGGATTGGACGTAGGCTCTTGGACTTGCATCCCATTTAGGAGGATATTGTTGCTGCAGTTATCAAACAAGCAGCATATGGACTGCGATATCTACACGGAACCAACCTTCTTCATAGGTACAGTTTCTCGCATTTTTCATTAGGATAGAGACATCAAGGCAGGTAATGTTCTCATTGATGCTAGGGGACAAGTCTGTCTTGCTGATCTCGGTGTTGCGCGTGTAATGGAGGGCTCAATGAAACAAGCACATGCACACACGTTTGTTGGCACTCCCTGTTGGATGGCTCCTGAAGTTATCAATCATGATAGTTACAATACTTCTGTAGGGTCTTGGTTGCAGTACCATTTTAGGCAGATATTTGGTCACTGGGAATCACAGCTCTTGAACTCTATAAAGGATATCCTCCATATGCTCACTATGAAGCGATGGAAGCAATGATACGAACTTGGCAGAGTGATCCTCCTTCATTCAGTTCCTATCCCCCGTCTTCGCGTTCTCCTTCAAGAGCCTTTCAGAAATGGATAGCAGCCATTTTGAAGAAGGATCCCACACAGCGACTGAACATCGATCAAGTATTATCTCATCGTTTTCTGGCACGTCAAGATGAAGCCGAGAATCAAGCCTTCCTTGCTGCTTTTGTACAGTTAATCCCTGATCTCGACAGTGAGGTAGAGGAAAGAGTGGTGGAGAATCCGATTCTTCATAGACCCACATGGCGCTTTTAGTGATTTGTTTGATATAACAAACATATTATGATGACGGACGTCTCGAAACCATATTAACATCTTTAATTCTGGAAACTCGTTCAAATGTTGTTTGTCGTAACTTGATTCCCGTCTCCTCCTCGCCCACTTTTCGTGCTGTAGGACTCGATTTCTTATAGTAATTTTCCCATAACTTATCCACTCCATCCATAGTAAACCGATCACTCGTGCGATCCCATCCTTTACTGTTACCACTTTCAGCATTCAACTTTGATACTCTATCTGCCATAAAATCACGCAAAGCTTCACGAACATCTATCGACCACACTCGGATCTTCCCTTCCTTATCGTATGCTTCATGCTTCATACGAATAAACAGACTAATAATCGATGGCTCCTTCTTGAACTGATCCTGGAATTTGCTTGTTGTGAACTCCAGGATGTCAGATTCCGCATTTGGCACATAAATGACCAACTCACGGATAATCTCCAAATACACTCTAGCACTACAACGAGGAGCATCGATATCGCCTGCGTATGAAAGTACAGATGCAAAGGCATAGAACAGAGCGCCCGCATGGTAACAGGTTCCACGCAAAGCTGCATTCTTTGTCACAAGTACACGCAATATCTCCGTCACACGATACGAGTTACCAGTATCCAACACGATTGATTTGGAGGTGGCTGAGGCTAACACAGAGGAGGCTTGTAATAAGTCCACGATATAGCTACGCTCTTCAGTTGAGGCATTGTTTCGCTCAAACTCTTTTATTCCATATGGCTGCTGCACAATAAATTCCAATGTAGAGAGTACAGTCTCTTGAGCTGTTACTACATTTTCACGTAAGACACTAACACAGAATGATACCACAGCAGTATATAAAGAGTCCTCCAAAGTCTCCTTATTGTCCTGGAGAAAGAGATATAATGCCTTCATCAACGCACAATAATCTTCCTTCTTCTCATTTACATTCACATCAGCCTTCAAATTCTTGATCAGACCACTCAAGAAGGCTGATTGCTGAATCTCACAGAATGGTGATTCAATGAACTGCCATATAAAGATATCAGCAACAATCAGCTGTGCATTCAGTGTGACACGAGTTGGCTTGATTCTCTTCGCCACCTCCACATCTCGATATTCATATTCCTGATCCGTTGTCCTCATTGTACGACTCTCACTACGCAAGAAATTCTTCAAATCTTCTCTCACTCGCGAATCCCAGTACACGGTAGGGGTATGAATGTCTGAAGACAGCACATCTAGGAACTCAGAAGGGTTTTTATCGCAATCTTTCAACACCTGACTCTTTTCGCTTTCCCCGCGGAACAATGGTGTGAACAGAGCCACAATATACTTGCGCACATCCTCTCCATACTTGGGATTCTTCATTAAACGTCCCAGAAGAATTACAGCAGTGTCCTGCACATCTCCATCATAGTCATTCTCGAAGGAGAGAATCATATCCAACAAGACCAGAATGATACCTGATGTGAGGATATTAAGAACAACCAAGTCATTATGACTGGAGAATTGATCCAGAATATTCAATACAGGAAGGTACGCTCTATGACAATTACTCTGAAGGAGCATTCGCAATGATGGGACGAAAGATGAGAGGATATCACAACCGCTTTGAGTAGACACAGCCACTTGAAGTAGAGACAACAGTACCGCTTGTAAATCCCATCCAATGGTAGTGTCACAAAGTAAATCAAACAGCTTGTGAATGTTACAATCATTAACAAAACCTTGCTGGAGATTAGAATGACATGATAATAGGGCGTATAAACTGCGCAAGGAAACGAGTAACCGATTCAATACATTTGTACGATCATGCTTATTACTCAAACCCAATTCTTGAGCTCCTTGCAACTGTATCACATTTACCATCAAGGCCTTCATGAAGTGATCAGGAGATGGATCAGTGAGCTCTGTATCAGGACGCTCCAAGAAGGGAGTAAGGAAGACTTCATCCACAATGTACTCAGACTGCAGATTCGGATAGATTGAGAGATAACCTCCGCGACGACAAAATACATGTACATTCCAATAGCCATTTCCAACCTCCTTATTGTTATCCATCAAATCCTCTTCATCAGCCAACACTTCACTCAATCGAGTAGCCATGTCCAGATTCCAGATTAGCAATGGATGGCGAATGTGTTGGGATCTCATCTTCTCAAGGAAAGTATGGTTTCGTAATGCCTTCATCAGACCAGGGGTTAAAAGTTGGATCATTGCATCCAGAACAATCGAAGGAGCAGGTGCTGTATTTCCCACTCCCGCTAGCAACTCCAGACAACGGACAGCTGTGTCGATAATCTCCTTGTCTACTGGTACCTTGTTCTCAAGACAGAGAGTGATCTGTGTGAAAGATATCAAACCTCCCCAATTCACCACAATCTCCAATAGCTTCTCATCATGGAGGAAGAGTTCAAACGCTTTCAGTACCTCCAAACCTATTAACGGAGAGAGCTCAACATTGTCGAGATAAATGAAGGGCATTAAGGAATGGATGAATTGGGGATAAGCAACCAAACTCTCGAGAGAACGAGTAGTGGTCTTACCAGCTAGTAAGCAAATGCATTGAAGTGTATGGAGCATAACCTTGGAGAGAGGATGATTCGGGTCACCCAAGTGACGAGAGAGAGTATCAGAGGAACAATACTGCATCACCAGATCAAAGTCCGCGATACAGTTAGCTTCAGCACACTCACACAGATTCACAGAAGAAGGCTTCCCATAACTTTGAGGTTTTAATGCCTCTGAAATCACTTCTAAAGCATCATTTGCCATATCCACATTGTTGGCTGAGGCCAGATTTGCTGTCAAACAGCGACCCAGAACAGCAAATGCCTTCTTTCCGACCTTGGAAATCTCCTTCTTAGTACGTAATAGCTTCAGAAGTGACCTAAGGATCATCGATACGTCCTTGTAAGTCAGGTCTCCAGGCTCGCTCATATTGTGAACAGCATTCAAACGCAGTTCCAATTCTCGGATTAACTCACTGAGGAATTGGTATGAATCCACGGTATAGGGCACTTCACATTCCTCTTTCAGGAATGATTCCAGGAACACATTACAAACACATAATTTATCTTCTATTGTCACGTACTGAATAACCGCAGGGATCGAATACTCCCACATCTTGGTAGGATCAACTGTGATTTTCTCGATATAGGGAGCGAATTGTTGCTGAAGCTCCGATGAGAGATGAGCTCGAAGTTCAGCACCCCACAACACATCAGAATTCTCAACAGATTCTGCAGTGAACACTTCACGGAACCGCTCTGGCCCTTCACGCATCAACAGAGCGATTAAGCAGGATGGAAGGAAGAATCGAAGATAGCTATATTTACGAGCTAAAGCAACCATCTTCTCCTTGTCATCTCCAGCACTCTGGACCAGAGTGGTAATGTCAACCTTCTCCCCGGCATCGCCGAAGCTTGCCTGAACATCGCTAGGATCCTGAAGACAATTATATCGCCACAGGAGATCAGAGACAGTAGGATTCATTCCCGAAGAGCCACAGGAACAGAGGAGAAGGACTTGGAAAAGACCAGAACGGAATACACTCGTCTGGAGACGAGCAGAGGAAGCGAGTGATAGGGAGAGTGTATCAAAGAGAATTCGTGTAAGACGCTCATCCACCAAGAGCAGAGGGACTCGTAACATCCGACTGAGAATTGGCTCTCTGATCATATCAGGACGGATTCGAACCATACTATGACATGCATTATTAAGGATTTGCAGAATCAGGAGTACACGATCCAGATCTGGTAACATGGTGACTCTACATTTCAAACTACCCTCGCTCTCTGTTTCAGGGACAGAACGAGCAGTGCCTTGGATCACTGTATGGATGGCCTCAGTGAGAATGCGAGAAACAGTGTCCAATCCATTATAATCCTGGAACTGTTCTGTGTTGCGTTGATGAACACAGAGTCGCTCCAGAATCTGTAAAGTCAAATCTAGCAACAGAGGATCCACCGAAGGATCCTCCAAGACAAAGCACAAATAACGTAACACAGGGAAGTCTTTCACAGCTGTATCTTCTCCCTGAACCACACGGAGCATTAAATAGAACAAAGCACGCCGATCCGTGATACAACGGGAGACAATAAACAGATCACAGAGATGATGAACAAAATCGACTGGACGCACAATCGTTACCTGTTCTTCCTTCTCGTAGGCGTCTAGCATTTGTTGAAGATAGTAACCATCAACACATACAAACTTTTGGAGTTGAGGATACGGAACACGGAATCCGTCATAATCCCATACAGATTCATAGCGCATGTCCTCCAGTTCTCTCGCCAGGTATGTTACTGCTTGTTGGCGCATGGTGGCATTCCAGATAAAATCATATTGACTACTCTCCATCTGAAGAGAACTCCAGAAACTACGCCAATTCGCTTCTACAGGGAACACGGTACCCAACGCCATATTGTCCAACAAACGCAAATCCGCATCACTATCAGCAATGGGCATCTTATAACTCACTCCACTGAACCGTGTCTTATTACTGGGTAACTCCAATTTCTTCACTAGTGGAGCTGGGAAGATACGACTCAAAGTACGCAATCCGTCTGCAGAATCTGTAACCACACCCATGACTATCTCTTGGCTAAGAGTCATATCCTTGGAATCACCTCCCACTAGTGCCCGATGGAGATGAGTAAGGAAGCATCCATTATGAAGTAAGATAATTTGGAGTTGATGGAGCTTATCCCGACTACAGCAGAGAAGCATCGCTTTCAACAGCAATGAAATGGATGGGTGATTTCCCTTTCGGGTTTGCAGTGACAAAAATGAAGCGGATTTTATTACTTTTGTTAGAACCAACGTAACGAATTCAGCGGTATAGTGATCACGTCTTGTATTCAAGATTTGGAAGAAAAACTCGCATGCAGCATTACATGAAATACTGTTCTTGTCCTCACTCCATTCAATACAACTTGCAACTAATTCAAAACTATACATCAATCTCCTCTTCCAAAAGTCACCCGTCAAATTTCTTGAACGATTCCATAAACATGTCCTCGTAAGATTGAAACCTGAAATTATCTTTACAGAAGCGACGGAAGAGGGTAGCATCCAGAGCTGCAATTGCAGCTGCACAGCACTCAGGAGACAACTTATCCTTCTTTCGAAGAACGTCTAACATAGCTGACACCATCTCCTCAGCATCTTCAGAAGCAGCCATATAGGCTCCAGAAAAGGACATAACTCTCTCGAGAGACTGTAAAATAAGGATAATCTACGAATCATTGGATCCCCTCAATTCTACATTCTTCTTATCCACATCGCGTCCTCGCGTTTCATCCTGGAGAATCTCTAGTAACTTAGAAGGCACCTATAATTCATTCCCTCTTTCTTATCCCACAGTGTGACCACTTCGGTACTGGCCATAATTAAAATCTTTCTAAATAGTCATTGATCCTAACTCAATAAATACATCGAATGCCTGACAACTATCTAAGAATGTTTGAATGGACGACATATAATTGCCATTTTGATTTTTCAACTCACGTTCAAGTTGCTTATATGCAGTTTCTTCAATGGACAGATTTCCACCCATGTCCTTTTTGATTTAATATTCAACGAAACGGAGTCGTAGGTTATCAAGTTCAGCATTAAATGGCCTAAATATTATGTGAATCCTCTGAATATTCGATTCATGTTTACTCTCACAAGCGCAACAAACAATCTAGCAAAATAGCGTTTACAGCAACTCATTTACATTCCAAAGAAATCAAAGTTCATCGCCTGGTTGGCAGGCTGT
>JANPWN010000842.1:0-12954 GCA_027406425.1 Blastocystis sp. subtype 8
GGATCATTCTAGCTATTTGAATTCACTTCGAGATATCCATTTCGATTAGATATAGTGATTGAAATACTATTCATAGACTTATTGATACCGACAATTGTACACTATTATCAAACACTGGATACAACTAGAAGTGAGAGTCATTTCATCACTCTTCTGATTACCACTTGAAATGGAATAACAAACACGATTCTTAACTTGATCAAAACATTAATCTAAGATTCCTGTTGTTTCTAATCACTCTCAAACACAATACTCATCAGAAGGAGGATCTAACTCTGAACAGTTAATAACAATACAGTCAGAAGTGACATCACTCATCAAGGATTCGTCTTGGATGATAATCGAATTGAACCTTCATATCAATAATCACTGGTCATACAGACAGAATCACCAATTTCTTCATCACTTTTCGCATATGCTAAAATGTTCTTTGAGTTCAAACCATGACATCCTCTCATTCTCGGTACTCTATTCACATTTCTGTTAACTATATAGATCCTCTTCTCGTGAAAGGTACTTTCATTCTCTTTCTTTGACTCCTTCTTAGAGAGAGGTCATCTTTTGTTGCTTCTGACGATGAAGATAATATACTACCAGTGAATGAATATGAATCACAAATTATTGAAAGCGTCAAATCTCATCAAGTGGTTATTCTTACTGGAGAGACGGGTTCAGGTAAATCAACACAAATTCCTCAAATCCTCTATCGAAATGGGTTTGAATGGATGATATATTTGATGCATAGATTTCTAAAGAAGGGAGGAATAGCAATTAGTCAACCTAGACGTGTTGCTGCAACGAATCTAGCTCGACGAGTATGTGATGAAATGCACTTCACATTGGGAAAGGAGGTTGGTTACACAATTCGGTACGCTTCGTGTTTGGAACTGATTCACAGTTTTGATGACACTTCATGTGCTGAAACACTGATTAAATACATCACAGATGGTTGTTTAGTTCGAGAATGCATCTCAGACCCCTTACTGTCTAGATATGAAGTGGTGATGTTGGATGAAGCTCATGATCGCAGTATTAACACTGACATTCTATTTGGGTTGTGTAAACAGATTCTGGAGAAGCGTCGTGATCTACATCTGATTATCACTTCAGCAACACTTGATACCTCTCTCTTTCAATCCTTTTATCCAGATTCAGCATGTTTGGAGATTCCAGGTCGGATGTATCCAGTAGCGATCTACCACAGCAAAGACAATCTCCCTGCTACTTCAGATGATGCGATTGAGAAGGTGGTATCGATCGTGGAACGATTACACTCTCGCGAACCAGGTCATGTATTGGTGTTTCTCCCAGGTCAGCGAGAGATCGATGAAGCCTGTAATCGTCTGGAGAAGTGGTATCATGATAAGAAACGGAAGGATTCTTCAGGCATGATGAATTGATTGGATGTGATGTAGTGACTCCTTTGAGAGTATTCCCTCTCTATGCTTCTCTGCCCACAGAACAACAGATCCGTGTCTTTCAGCTAGTTCCTACAGGAACACGGAAGGTGGTGATTGCAACAAACATAGCAGAGACATCGGTGACAGTGCCTGGTGTGCGTTATGTGGTGGACTGTGGATTCACACGAGAGAAGCGATTTGATGCTCGAAGTGGGATGGAGAGTCTAGAGACAGTTCGTGTGTCTCGAGTGTCTGCTCAGCAACGAGCAGGTCGAGCAGGACGGACAGGTGCTGGTAAGTGTTTTCGACTGTACAGCAGTGCTGACTATGCCTCGATGGCTGAACACACTGAACCTGAGATCCTACGCTCTTCCTTGATAACCACTGTACTGTATCTGAAGGTGTTGGGGATTGATGATGTGTTATCCTTTTCATTCCCTGAGGCTCCTCGTCCTGAAGCTCTCTCGATTGCGTTACGTCAGTTGTATGTGTTGGGAGCACTGAATGAGAATGGAAAGGTGACAGTTCTGGGTAAAACCATCTCGAAACTACCATTGGAGCCATCTCTGGGAAAGATGTTAGTGAGTGCATGTGAATTGGGATGTGAGAAAGAAGCCACGATTATCAGTAGTATGCTATCAGTGGACCGTGTATTCTACAGGTATGGTGATTGATCGATTCATTATGAGTGTGTCCTCAGAACAAGGGAAACATGAATCAGGTCAGCGAATTCTCCGTCGACAACATCGTTTTGTGTCAGATCTGGGTGATCAATTCACGTATTTGAATGTGTAGGATGAGGGAGATGTGTATATTGTAGGTTCATGAAGTTTGTGAGTCATGAAGAGAGTCGATCTTGGTGTGAAGAGAATGGTGTTCATTATCGCTCATTGCGAATGGCAGTAAATATCAATAGACAGTTAGAAGAAGTGTTGGAGAAGTCATTGAAGCCAAGTGTGAAGTTATGTGAGAACTCTTCTTCAAGTGCTCAGCATTCCCTCTCTCGACATCCCACTGATACTCTTACATCTCTTCAGTATGCTCTCTGCGAGGGTTGTGTGTTGTCACTAGCACGGAGATGCTCGAACAATTATTATCGCACACTGATTGATCTTCATGATAGTGGGGGAACTCGGATAGGTGAGTTACACCCTTCCTGTTCTCTTGTGACTTCTAATAACTATCCACGATATGTTGTCTATCAAGAGGTAGGTAACTCTGTAAGAGAGTGATTTCTAGTTGGTTGCTACTAATCATAGCTATTTCCGTAATTGTTGTGAAGTGCCAGAAGAGGCAGTGGTGGAGCAGTTGAAACGAATTCGAGGCCTGAAGGATGTGAAGCTGAGTGGAGGAAGTGAACTGGTATTCTACACAACAAAAGGAGAGAGGATCGAGAAGGAAGAGAAGAAGGAAGAGATTCCGTCGTCTTCACTAAGTGAGAAGGATATTGAAGAAGCGAAATTGCGATATTTACAAAGGAAGGGGTTGTTATAACATGTTTGTTTCTTCCTTCTCATGAAATGATACTCCCACTCACATCGAAGTATCTATTTCAGATTGGGATACTCTTCGGTTGTTTGTAACTCTTTATTCTCTCTCTCACCTTAAGTGTGGTGAATTCGCTCCTTCCATATTTATTCAACCTTCAGTTATTCTCTAGAGTTAAAATGAAGTGAATCGATAAGATATAGATAGTGTATGACTACCCATCCCTAGTTTCGGCTTATCCGATGTGTACTAGTATGTTTAATTCCTTTGTAACATAGCTGAAGTGATTCAATGTTATATAGGAGTTGAATGTGGAACATGTTTACTACAGACAATTTCAATCGTACTGTGGATCTGATCAACTGCCTTGCACTCTCATTATGATTACTACAATAGCGGGAGAGGTAGGTTCTTAAATACTGCCCACTCCTCTCTAGTCCCCTTCCAAACCGTTCAAATCTCAGCTCAAACTTATGAAAATGCTTCAGGCTCGATATTTGTTCAAGTATATTGTGTTCACTGAGTCCCTTCCTATTCATCAGTACTGTCTTCAAAATCATATTCTTTCGTTAAATATTTCTAGCCAAAATCAATATGGTTTGCCTTATGCTAATCGACTTCTTGTGGAGACCAAGAGTCTCTTTCATTCTCAATTCTATGGTTATTTGAATTCAGATATATTGATGAATCCTCGTATTCTTCCTTCTCTTTTCTTTCTCTCTTCTCGTCATTTCTCTTCTTCTGTTGATGTTTTCGTCTTCCATAATGGATAGTATATGATTTATCAAACAGTATTTGACTTTTGGCGGTCTGCGCCACGCTTTCGTTCTCCATACCACTTGTCACGAATTCTTGATAACTATGCTACTCTTCGCTCGAGACATAGTCATAGTGCAGTATAGGTTATTGATTGTGTTCATGAGAAGGATGTGTTTATTTATCCCGCTTCCTTCAATCTTTCCTCACTTCTCGACTGTGTAGTCGGTCGAGTTCTCGTTGATAATATATTAATATTGAGTTCGTATTTTACTCATTCGGAGCGTATTGATGCTTCTTCTCGTATTTGCGATAATATAATGTCATTGATAGTTCGTAGTCTCCATTTAGGACTAGATTCCTTTGCTGATCACACTGTAGGAATAAGTCAGGAGAACTACATGTTCAATAAGCTGAAAGCTGAAGACTGCTGGAAGATAGCTCCCAGCAGTGCTCATAACCCTACATACCGTTTGGGTGAGAGTTTATTGTTTATATTTATTAATAGTTTTTAAGCATAATAGTTATTCACTGACTTCAGTAACTTATATGCATTAAATGATATAGAATTAGTTTCCTAGCCATTGCTGGTGATTGTGTCAAGTCATAGTTAGATCGTTTTTGGTTATTTTTGGTTTGCTAGTGTATCACTCTGTTTGTTATACTTTCTTCTATTGGCTCTTTGTTTAAAAGGAGCTGTAGATGGTTATTTATCTTTATTTTACTTTGTACATATGTTTATGTGCATAATTAGTGTGAAGAATCTGAAGTTCAATTTCACTTGACAACAATTGCTCACGGCTTAAAACTCTTTTCATCATTTTTTTATTTAAGATGAATTATATCAAATCTACTATTACTGAAAACCCTGTTGTCATCTTCGGTAAGTCCTATTGTCCCTACTGCAAGAAGGCTCTCCACTACATTCAACAACTTGGATGTCCTTATTTGAATATTGATCTTGATAAGTACGAATAATGAGAGTTGAGTAAGAATAAGAAGAGAGGATGGAGCAACAATTCAAAGTGCTCTAAAGGATTTAACAGGACGATCTACGGTTCCAAATGTTTTCATTGGAGGAAAGAGTATTGGAGGAGGAGATGACACAGAAAGACTGTTTAAGAGTGGTCAGTTGCAACAACTGGTTTCGGAATTATAATTTTCGTTATTTGTTAAGAAACATAAAATGGCGCAGTCAGATGGAACATCTCGCGCTAATGTAGTTGATATTGTTGCTGCAGCTGTGGACAGCCAAATTCAGCAAGGAGTTCGGGAAATTATTACACCGAATGATGTCACTCCGATTCCTATTCTGGCAGAGTACCCATTAACAAAATATGATGGTCTCTTTGTTTTGCCATTCGAAGAACTCCTTGCTCTTTGTGAAAAGTACGGCATCGATACCAAGGGATGTCGTATCAAATATCATGTTGTATCGCGTATCAAATATGTGGACCAGCAATTAAATTTGTTAAAGGACTATTCCTTTCCAGAAATACCTGCTGCGTCTCTTGTTGACAAATATCGCTTTCAATTATTATCTTATGATGGTGCTCCGTACATGATTTCTGCTGTGGATGCCTTTAACTTGATTCAGTTGAATCCGAGTCTCCATGATGTAAAATTCCCTATCACTATTGGACAATTAATTATTCACGATTTTGGCCTTGTGGATTCTCGTCCTGGTTTCTTCACTCGTTCCTGTCTGTATCCAGTTGGTTATCATTCTCAGAAAATCTATACATCATTGAAAAACCCAAGCGAGGTGGTTCTGTATGATTGTTGGATTAGTGACAGTCATGGAAAGCCACTATTTGTCATTTCATTGCAGGGAGCTGTTGTGAGTTATGATTATAATATTGATAACTGCTGGGGTAGTCTTCGGAATCGCGTGCATGATGCCAAACTCCAGTTAAACCCAACTCGAAAGGGTCTTCGTCCAGTGAACCCCGTGGGCGAGGAGTATTATGGGCTTTCGAATCGTTCTGTTCAAATGTATTTAGAGAAACAGAGTACCACTCTTCAGTGTAAAGGTTATCTATTTTCCCACCAGCGCGAGGCTTTAGGACGTGCGAGTGAAATTATTCGACGTGAATCAGTGATTCAGAAACAGCAAGAAGAATACAATGATACTCGAAGTCGGACTATTCATTACTGTGTTGAGCAAGGCAGAGCCCAGCTCTGTAGATCGACAATTGAAGTCGCATCTAACAAGTATCGAGAATTGTTACGTGAAAGTCGGATCGTAGAGCGTTTAAAGAGAGATGAGATGAGAGATCGTGAGCGTGCACTGGATAAATTGAATGAAGGAGTACTAGAGGAAATCATGAAGAAAATGGATGCTTCTAAAAATCCCGATATGATGAAGAAAGTGGAGATAGCAGCAAAGAGAGTGGACATTCCACTGAAGAGAGACGTGTTACCTAAAAATGTAGAGGTCTTACCAAAGAGACCAGAAATGATGCTAAAGAAGGTTGATGTGATGCCTAATAGGGTAGAAGCGGGCATGAGACCAGTGGAAGTGTTACCTAAGAAACCAGAAATGTTAGATATTGAAAAGAAGGAGAAGAGGAAACGCGCAGCTACACAAGTGGATTATCTCCAGAAGCCTTCTTATACCATTCGACGTGTAATAGTCAGACCAGATATGGGAGTAGCCACCCGATCACGGGGAATAGTTCCGGAAGTACGCCGTATTAAAGATGAGGAAATGATACCTCGAAGTAATCATCGGTCAGTACGAGAAATGTGTTCTATTCCATATCATATCGGTTTAGTTCGAACCATGGTTTCGTCAAAACGTATCCCTTCATTCTCTCTCTCCCTTCCTTCTATTCCCAATTCATCTTTTACTATTCCTGACTCACCACCTCAGCGTTTCTCTTTGCTTCCTCCCACACTCACGGGTGACGCACTTGCCCTGTGGGACTGCCTTTGTTTCTTTTCTCCTGTATTCCAATTACCCCGAGTTCCCTATGAAGCATTTGAACTGTCTTTGGCATATCCATCATTATCGAATATTTTTGATCAGCAGCTAGCTATTTTACTTACACTTATCTTCACTCAACTCCGTGCAACATTGCTATTAAGTGATAAGACACTCCAAGTGCCTGGATGGAAACCATTCGTGGGTCGTGTTTGTACTGTCGAGACTTGGCCAGAGTTTGCTCGAATTCTCTTTATCTGCAAACTGTGGGTGTTAAGTGGACGTGATGTTGTGAGTGTTACTCGTACACTGATGGAAGAAGGAAGACATTCTCTTGATGATTTACTGATTGTTGATCCTATTCGAGGTGTTCTCTCTCGTGCTGCTTATGCGGCTAGAGGTGAGGAGTGTTACGAGGCCACACAGTCACTTACTCCAACAGATCGACTTCTCTTCACACGCTGTCTTGCTGTTTTGCGTCGATTACGCTGTTCTCCTCATGCGGAACCCTTCACTGAACCTGTGGATTGTCGTGATTTCCCTACTTATCGCTCCATTGTGGCTGATCCTATGGATTTACACACTCTTGCTGATCTACTGGTTACTGGAGCATTCTGTAAGAAGGATCAATTTGATGTGAAGGCATTCTCTGAAACACTTCAACGAATCTGGGATAATTGTCGTCTATTTAGCAAATCAATGCCGGACTTGATGGAAGCAGCCAACAGTATGGAGTCGCTAGCACAGAAATTCATGAAGACATGGGTAATGGAAGCCAAGGCAGGTGAGAGAGGTCCTTGGGATGAAGCTGCTTATTTTGGTCAGGGATGTAAGTATTGTCTATTGAATGAAGAAGAACCAGGTGAAGGAGAATGTGTTTCTTGTGATATATGTGAGGCTTCATTCCATCTCTCATGTCTTCAACCCCCTCTTTGTTCAATACCTGAGAATGGATGGGTGTGTGGCCTGTGTCGAGGGCTTTCTACCCAAGAACGCTGGGTAGATGAAGTATCACCAGTGGATACTATATCAACGGAATTTGATTGTATGATACAGAATGTGAGTGTATGTAATTATGGTCCTCTTCATCCTATGGCTGGAACAGGATCTGATTCCTATAATTATAAAGATTTGTTCAATCCAACTATTCTGAATCCTGTCTTCTTTGGTACATTACCTAGGACAGACGAAAGAGAATCATGGTCTGTACTCTCTCCTTCAGCTCGCTTCAGACGACTGGCTATTTTATTGTCATCAGAACATCCCTGTGAGATGACAGTAGTCCAGAGACTAGCGATCGCTCAGTCGATTGTGGAGATAGCACGAGATGTCCCTGAAGTAATCCGATTTGTGGGCATGTCAGAGTCGGCAATCGAAAGAGTTTATGCGGAGAAAGATGAAATGGATCATGATTATGCTGCTTTGATACGAGAATTGTGTGCCAAGATGAATAATAGTATGAAAAAGAAGAAAGGGAATGATGAAGGGGAAGAAAAGGATGGAACTGGTAATGCAGAGGTGGAGTCTGCCAAAGAGACTGAAGAATCAAAATCAACAAAGGAAGTGGAATCAGAGAAGAATGGAGAGGCAGAGAAGGGTATGGAAGTGGAATCAGAGAAGAATGGAGAAACAGAAGCAGGAAAGAATGGAGAAACAGAAGCAGGAAAGAATGGAGAGGCAGAATCGACTCATAGTATGGAAACAGGATCAAAGGAAGTTGATTCAGTAACACCACCAGAACCTAATTTTTTCCAAGATACAGAGATCAAGATTGATGATGTTCCATACAGGCCATCACGTATTAGAGGATGGACAGAGGAAGAAGTAGAGGTACTTCGTAAGGCTGTGAAGAAGATTGGAGAAGGGAAATGGACTAAAATTGTCTCGTTATATGGTGAGAAATTAGGTAATCGAAGTGCACCAGGTAAAAATCATGATTCTTGTTAAGTTGTAGCAATTCGAGAGAAATGGAGAGGATTAACAGGTCAACTGAATCCTGAGCCTCCACATCCAGTATATAATCTCATTCCTGCCAAATTAAGACCTTTTCGATTACCATGTACATTTGGAAATCTTACAGTAATAGATTTGGGGATTATTTGTCCTCTTCACGCTTTTTTTAGTAAGCATTTAGTATATCCTGTTGGATATCTTGCCATTCATACACTCAAAGGACCTTGTTCCATGTCACTCACATGTCGTATTGAGAAAGGCAATCTTTCGGATCCTCTTTTTGTAATTGAAGGAACTGGAATCAAGGTACAATCAAATACTCCATCTGGGGCTTGGGAAAAGGTGATGCATATCATGGGTATTAAAGGAGAAATGAATGGTGTTGAAGCATTTGGACTCTCCATTCCTGAAGTAGCTATTGCTATCAGTGAGTTACCTGGAGTAAAAATGTGTTGTGGATATGAGGGACCTCAGATACCTCAGGAGAGAGTGAGTGATGTAGCCGATTGGAAAACTGTTATGTTGTCTCAATGGCATCCTGCTTGTAAAGGCTATGCTATGAATCTCATTGGGAATGAAACCAATTCGGGTATTGATTCAACAGTCAATTCTTCTATTATGAATCCCATCTTCTTTGGCTTCAATCAAGATCAAGAATTGTGTTGTGATGTGTGTGGTCTCCCAGCATTAATTCAGGAACCGTTAACTAATATAACCGTATGTGATATTGATAATTGTGTTCAGAACCTTCTGGAAAACGGGTCGACTGAAGTGAGGATGCGAGAATTGTGTGTACACACAACCTGTAGCCAGATGGAGCTACGAAGAGTTCAGGAGAATATCAAAGGAGCAAAGCGTGAGTTGATGAAGTAAGTGTGTTGTAAGGATTTGAATTCTAGTCATATGAAGGCTCGGAATATAGCTGCTTTGGAGCCAGAATTACGTGATTTGATTCCCACTACAATCCCTCATCAGGACAAGCAGGGTCGATTGTGGTATAGATTCCGAGGAGACAATAGGAGTTTATATCAGCAAATTAACTCTGGAAATGGAAAGGATGAATGGTTACAAGCATCAGATCAGCGTCATTTTATTTCATCTTTACCTTCTTCGTTCCAACATAGAATTCATTCTTCACAGCAATCTCTTATCACAACTCAACACTGTCAACAACTCACAATTCCCGCGGTTCAACCTCAACCATTGCATTCAGCACTCTTCCTCTGTCGCCAACTTCCTTCTCTCTTTACACGTGATGGACTGACAGTTTACTATCCTCATTGTGATGAGTGTGGAGGTATTCTCGTTGACCCACTCTATCATTGCCCTCAGTGTCATCTCGATTATTCTCCATCTCTCAATCATGCCTGTTCATCATCGCTTCCTGCTTGTTCCTCTCAGATTCGTCAAGCTAAAGCTGATCTTCAACTCCTGGAACTGGCTCTTCCGCTTCTGCAGATGACAAAGAAGGCTCGAGTGTTCTGGTCACCACCCCGTCGAGCGATCTGGGTGAGGAAGGTGAGACGATCCTTAAACTCTACTGAATTGATGACTTGTCTCCTCATGTTGGAATGTTGTGTAGCGAAAGGAGGACTAACGAGATGGTATAAATGGGCAGTACCTTCAGTTCATGCTCAAGTAGCAGTCACATCTTCTGCTTCTTTTTTTATTCGTCTTCATTCTCTAGATGAGGCAATCAAATATATATCCACACAGGATGCTGTTGGAGAGATTGAAGAGGACGATGAGAAGAATGCCATATCGAAAGCAAAGATGGTATCTTCTGGAATCGTTGTATCTAAACCAACAACACCAAAATCTACTTCTTCCAGTGTTGCCTCTTCAAAGACAACAAAATCGGCTTCTTCCAGGTCTGAAAAGAAGGAAAAGAATGTTGACAGTATGCAAATAGTGTTCTTTTGACCCTTAGAAAAGAAAGTGGAACGGAAGCAAGGTGGAAAGGCAAAACAAGTAGTAGGATCGGAAACAAACTCAGATGATTCATTATTTGATGTGGAATTATGAACTGTTTGTTAGAACAGAAATGGGGAAAAAGAAGATTCCTTTTTGAAAGTGGTTTATCTGAATTGGTATTCAGTGTAGCAGAGAGGCACAATACTTTAAAAGACCATCCTCCCAAGTGGATGAAAAATCACGTATCCTAGCCTCAGGATACCTATAAATTGCTTCTCTATTATCTCCTCCTTTGAATATTCCATTCTCTCCAATCCGTAGGTTTGTGAAACGAATACACAAGGAACGTGGACATGAGGTGAAGTCGGAAGAATCCCGCAAAAAGAAGAAGATTCCCGTGATTATTCAAGGTTCAAGCACCTGATCACAGAATTTCTTTATGAAGATATGGACTCTACAACGAATAATCCCGTCCGAGTAGATGCTACTCATAGTGTGGACACAAACTCTTCCGAAAAGAACCCTGAGACACAGTCTAACGCCATTGGGACAAACCCTGCTCCAAAGGTCGTAAGTGCTCCAGCAAATACTGGCATTGAGATGACTGTGATCCGTTCAAGTCCCTCTGTACGTATTTCCCTTTTATGTTAACCTATTAGGAGAAGGGTGATTTTGAGTTGAGTCCAGAAGTTCTCGGAGCTCCTACTGCTCAGATGAAGGATTCTTTGTTTGACTGGCAAATGGAAGGAGATGGACCGAAGACCGTGGAGAGGTTTGGAGGGGTCAGTAATTTAGTCAAGGCTCTGCACTCCAACATCGAAACAGTTGAGTTATGGGCTTTTCGTGATAAGTAGGGTTTGACAACAGAACAGGCTAACGATCCAAAGCGCATTGACTTCTACGGATCGAACAAGCCGGAGGAACGGAAAGGAGCATCTTACTGGGAATTGATTTGGGAGGGTCTTCATGATCTTACTTTAATCATTTTGATCTGTGCTGCTGTAGTTTCCATTATTCTTGGTGCTGCAACGGAGGGCCTTCAAGGTTGTTACGATGGATTAGCCATTTTGTTAGCTGTTGTGATTGTATTAAATGTAACTGCCATCAACGATCTGCAAAAGGATAAGCAATTCCGTCAGTTGAATGCAATTAACAATCGTCGAAACATTAAGGCGAAACGTGACGGGAAAATGGTCACTGTTATAACTGATGATTTGGTAGTTGGAGATATAGTTCAAATTTCAGCAGGAGATACGGTTCCAGCCGATGGTATTTACATCAGTGGTAACAATATGAAGATGGACGAATCGAAACTGACGGGAGAATCGGATCAAGTGGAGAAGGGAGCTAAGAATCCTTTTATTGTCTCCTCATCAGAATGCCATGATGGTTCATGTCTTATGGTGGTTACAGCTGTGGGACCCAATTCAGTGTTTGGTCGTATGCGAACCATGATCGAAGGAGATAATGAAGAACAAACACCACTTCAAGTGAAATTGGATATTCTGAGTAAGCAAATTACTGTTCTTGGTTTCACCGTGGGTATTTTGACCATTCTTGTCATTATTGGAAAGTATTTATTCTTATTCTTCACTGGAAAGGGAACAGTGGACGAAAATGGAGATCCTTATTGGAAGGCTACGAATTGGTTGGTGATTGTAAATGCATTTGTGATTGGTATCACAATTCTTGTGGTGGCTATTCCTGAGGGATTGCCTCTGGCTGTGACAATTGCCTTAGCATACTCTGTGAAGCGAATGATGGCAGATAACAATCTAGTTCGTCACTTGAACGCATGTGAGACCATGGGAGGAGCCAATACGATCTGCTCAGATAAGACTGGAACCCTCACTCAGAATCAGATGACTGTGGTCCAGGGATGGGTCTATAGTGCGGAAGCAGAGGATCAAACTCAATTATTAAATACACTGAAGACAGGAGATCAAGAGGAATATGATGGTTTTATCAAGAAATGTAAGGAGTTACCTGAAGTGCCTAGAACATTGTTACTAGAGAATGCTCTGTTGAATAATGATGCTTTTCTTACTACCAATGTGGATGGTCGTGAGGTTGGAGTAGGATCTGCTATTGAAGTAGCTATGTTGAAGTGGGCACGTCTCCAGGGAGTGAATTATCTGGATATGCGTGAGAAGATACCACAATTGAAACAAGATGATGGATCAAGTGCTGGTATTCTCAGGCTCTATCCCTTCCATTCGGATCGTAAGAGATCTTCGTGTTTGGTGCGTCTCCCTGATGGAAAGTATCGACTTTATGTGAAGGGAGCTCCTGAGATGGTAATTCGACTTTGTGATCGACTCCAATACAGTTCTGATGGCTTCAAGGATCTCACTGGTGACTTCCAGGAGGTGGAAGGAAAGGTGACAGGAGAGGGTTCTCGTAGACGAATTGTGGAGAATTGTATCTATCCTATGGCTCGCCAGGCTTTGCGTGTTATTGCCTTTGCTTATCGTGATTTCGATGCAGCCCAGGACTGGGATGCGATGGTGACATATC
>JANPWN010000845.1:0-21100 GCA_027406425.1 Blastocystis sp. subtype 8
GAGCTGGAAGTGAAACAGGAAGTGATGATGATGATGAATTGTAAGCTAGTTTTTTTGGGTATGGAGTGTTTGTTGCATAACTGTGGGGGTTGGATAGAGTTAAGTGGAAGATACTAGGATTTGTGAAAGCACCATAATGAGATGTCCATCAAGTCTATCGATGTGATAGTTCTTGATATTGGGGCGTTCCAAAAGTTGGATGCACTGGTCAGTCTTGCTGATGTAAAAGTTGATGGGGACATGCTAAGTGGATAGAAATTGTATTCTTCCTATGCATATCTTTCTGATGCATCGAATAGTATTCAAAACAGTACAATTCGTCAACGGCTACAGTATATTCAACCAAGAATCCCATCAAATGAATCAATTCTTATTGGTTTGGAATTTAGATAAGTACATTTACTAATAGTTAAGGAATTTACAAAGAAAACAGGTGATTATCACAAACTCACAGAATTGGACTTTATCTTGATGGCTATCATGTATGATGTGGAGGAAGAACGGATTGGAGTCGATCATATTAATCGTACTCCACTTTTAGATGTAGTTGCTTCTTCATTCGTTAATCCTAAGAGGAGTCTTTATTTTGAACATACAGATGAGCTGCGAGAAGTTGGAGTGAATGTTTGTCCAGAACCTTGTGTCTATTTCTCTCTTCCTGGAGGTTGTAGTCGAGGTAATGGGTGTTATTATCGGCATATATCTTTTATGTAGTAGTATTGACGATATCCTTTACCAAACCCTGGTGATTTAGATAGGCGACAAGATGTTCGGATTCAAGTCTTACGAGACTCGGAACTGACTCAACAATTAGGTGATAGGGGAGCTATTGATATTTTCCCTCCTCTTCAAGAACCGCAAGGGGAGAGTCATGTGAATGGAGGAAGTGGAAGTCTTTTAGTAGATGGGCCATATGAAGAAGTATCGGAAGAGGGATGGGTGGATTCTGAACTATTGTCAAGTTTTGATGTCAACGTTCCCAGTGATACAACTAAAACGGTAAAGGACCACGTGGTATGTTGTACGGATAATCAGACGATTCAAGTTGATTATTGTCATCTTCCTAATCAGTAGCGTGTATTGTTACAAATGGGTTTTCAACTACTTTCTCTGGATTTGCAGCCAATTACAAAACTACGTGTGTGGACAAGAAAGTGTAGTGTCTGTTTCAAGTAAACATGAATGTGGATTGTGATTGAAGAGTTTGTAAAGATGAATCAAGAACATTTTGTCCCTTCTGTGGAAATCGTAGTTTGAAGCGAGTTCAGGCAGTCATCACCAACAAGGGCATCGTTGGAATTGGAGATTTTATTCCATCTGAACTCTACAAAAAGCAGAAACGGAAACAAAAGAAGAGTTGCTTCTCTTTGTTAAACAAACATATTTATTGTACATGTTCCTAGTCCATAGATCGTAATTTTGTTTCATTGTCGACTGCTTCCTCATACTTTTCTTCAATAACCTTTAGGAGATTAAGAAGAGGCTGCCTAAAAGAAGAGGGAAGTTTAGAAATTGTATTTAAAAGTCTACTACTAAATGAAAACAAAAGAATAAGAACTGAAGGAGAGTGAGATCATCAGTGCTCATATTTCCAGGGAAAACAGCTAGTAAAATAACATTACAAAACATACAGTTACCTGACTTTCGCTGTGCTTCTGAGAGATGATGTTGAGACAATTCAGCTAATGTTTTTGGAATATTCGCATTGGTTTCAGTTTCTGGCTGTGATTTCGTCTATAATCAACGATAACTCAAGAATGTACTCCTTGTGTTGACTGTTCGAACAATTCTTCATAAAATGCCTTCAACATAGTCTACAACATTAGACCAGATTAATGAAAGCACTTCATCCTCATCCTTCGTTTCGACAACCTCTATGATTCAGATATTCTAATCTCTGTTACTATCAGAAAGAGTTTCATCACCCCGTAGTAATATTGGAATTGATCCTTTCTCGGTTTGGATCTCGATCGACTTTAAGAGTCTAGTTCTTACATCCAAACATGCCATTCCAACATGTGGCTTTTTGATATACTCGATAATTCCTTATTATCAAGTGATGATACAGGAATGGACGAAAACTCAAATTCACCTACGACAACAGACTTATCGTGCTTTGCTGACGGATCCATTAGAAGAGAATGCCGATAGATTTCTATACGAAGGTGAAAATGCTATCTTCAGTATCCAGACTCTGGAATAAAATAACAATTATTAAAATAAACAAACTACACTGCAGATATGGGAGCTTTTCCAGTATCAGTATCAAGAAGAGTACGATTCACTAGAGAATTACGTTTAGAACTACGATGTTTCTGAGTGTAGATGATCAAAGCAATTAACAGAATCAAGCAGAAAATGACAACTACAAGGATCGTGATTACAACTACACTTAACAAGATTAGTCACTACAGTACGTGTGGACCATATTCCCTCAATTTCATAATTCCAAACACACTTTCCCCCGTAAGAATATCCATCTGATGCCTCAGGCTTCTTACCATCTATAAAGAACTGGATTCAATTGATTCATACCCATCACAACATTAAAGCTACTCTTGAAGCCTAGCTGCTGTTTTAAATATACCCATTCATCCTCTCCATTTATAACACATGGATTCTTCCTATCGATTCAGATAACATTTATGAAATTACACAACGTCCTGATACTTCTTAGCAAACTTTGTACCACAGTTTTCAAGGATTCTTGTGTGCGACCCTTCCTCCCATATCCGGACCCAGACATTGATAATTGTGGAATTACAATGAAACACATTCTTATCAGTTTTTTCACAGGAAAGAAGATCACTAGGTTTTTATCGCACTATTTTACTTATTACTGGTACAAAGCTGTATACGATCTAGTAGCACACTTACTATCCTCGTAAATATTAGCTAAGATATCACGATAGGTAGGTACTCCCCGCCAGTTTACATTAAACTGTTGTGTGTACTTAACTACGATAATCCAAAAATACATAATGGCTACAAGTTCCCTGACAAGGTTGTTCAAGACTCGTACATTCTACATTAGAAACTAACAGAAATGCAACTTGAAGATGCAAGAGCAAGAATTAGTGTAATCAATAATAATATCAGCATTTATCTGATATAACATGTGATGACGCATTCATGTGGCGTTCAACGCCCAATAGCTGATTGGTCACTATCTGATATCCTTATTAACTTCCTATATAAGTCTCTATCTTAACCCACTTTGCAGCACAGTACATTGTGAAGATATTCCATCGCAATTATTACTAATGTTTTAGTCGTATCCTCTTTATCACCATTCTTGCCTATTCCCTCCAAATACATCTGGCCAGTAGAAATAATACAGTTATGCAGTAAAATAGGGTAATTCAAAAAGATACAATATGGGGTGTGCTTCAGCAAATATCCGAATATTCTATAGAAATCACTCTGTCACCCTCGCTCTAATAATCGAGAGATCCTAATTATAGTGGATATTTAGAGGGCTCCCTATGCTGCGGAATACAGATAGTCTCTTTATGGCATCTGTAGAAAGTAGACATTATTCTACCAAAAGTCCAAGCATAAATCTAGTACAGAACTAGTGGAAAACCTAAGTGACTCAACAAACATACTAAAAGACTAAAGTACATTAATCACCAAAAATAGAAACTTCATTCATTGAATTATAAATTGCTTTCAGTGAATCCTCCCATCCCAACTCACGACACAAAGCCAGAACTCCTTCGTCACACTCTGCTTGTAAAAACACATCTCGAAAGCAGCTAGCCATTTCACAAAACCGAAATGGACCAACAGCTTCCCGATTAATCAATAGGCGAGGGACATTTTCCCTTGCCTGTTGTAGAAGGCTGTAAAATGGCTGTACAGATAAAGAAGTGCCCATTACCAGAACCATGTCACAAGAAACCATATCTGCTGTATGCATCCATGTATACTTTAAGGGAAGGGGCTCTCCATATAGTACAATATCTGGCTTCACAAGTTCTCCACAGGAGCAGCGTGGAATACGTTCTATGAACACAACCTTTCAGGAGGACCTACCATCCTTGAGATCCTGATATAGCCGTTCGATAGGATATCCAGTTCCACATTCTACACACGATGCTGTAGTAAAGCTTCCATGAGCCTCAACAAGGAGATTCTCAGGTATGCCCGCTACTCGCTCTAAACCATCGATGTTCTGTGAATATACGCGAAGCAGAAGGCCTTTTTCATACAATAAGCGAATGAAGCAGTGAGCATAGGTTGGCTTGTATTTTCCAGGCAACAGTTCCTTCAATATGATCTCCAGCATTTACTACTTACTCTGATAAAATGATAGAACGATTCTGGGTGCTGTTTGAAATAATCTAGTTCAAACATGGCTTCTGGATTTGGTAGATCATATTTACTGAGATTGTAATATATACCAGTTCCTGGTGAACGAAAATCAGGAATCCCCGCAGAACTAGAGATGCCTGCTCCAGTCAGGACACAAATCTTCTTTATTCTCCCACATTTAATAGCCCTAACGATTCCCCTTACGGACCTGTCCCCATCTAATACTGTCGTATCAACCGGTTCTGAATCGTCAAAGGCCATACTCTCCAGTTGTCCCATGGTAGAAACAACACAGTAGCTCCAATATATACGATTACACAAGAGAAGGGAGTTCTAATTGCTCTTTTAGTTCTTACGTAATTGATTACGTCATACACTTCATCTCATTGCATTCTGTCAGATTCGGTGGCAACAAACATTTAAGAGTACAATTATAGAAGAAAGACCACTATATGTAGAATGATCCTTATTCCGTTTTACCGTCCTCTGGTTTCTTTGCCCACTTTTCTTTTTCCTTGAGTTCTTGTTCTGTGATACTCAGAATTTCCTTCATTTCGTTCCACCACTTCTCCCGCTCTTCTCCTTCTAAACAACCCTAGACATTAGAAACGCAAATAAGAAACTTCTACATCCACCTTGGCACTTTTCACTTGATTTGTACTCGAATACCAGAGACTCTCAACATGTTCTCCTTCCGGACTTGTGAAAACTGAATCATCCTAATTATAAAAGCTCGGTCTCATTTCTACTTTCACATAAATTGGAGGTCCCTGAGCTAGAACACGTAACTGAGATGCCCTGCAGTCTGCCTCGAGTAAATTCTTGCGGTAGTTTGGCATCATATCCTTAATGAACATTTCTACGCATGTTTCACAGATGATGCATGGAATCCATTTTGTATCTAACCAGTGATCTTTTTACTCTCATTTTCATACCGTTACTGTTCTGGTACTCAACATAATTACTTTCATCAATGTCATCCATACATACTGCACATTCCTGTCCCTCTTGTGGTTTTTGGTGCTCTACATGAAAAAGAAAAACCTATACAAACGATCCATTTGTTCTTCGATTTGTAGTGGTAATAGAAGGAAAATCGCGGTTACAGTTCTGACAATCAAATACACTGATTAGTAGCTTATCATCCGTAGGACTGTCCGCAAGTCATAACAGTGATCCGAGAGAAGAGAATATCCCTGTATTGAGAAGAATGGATAATGCAGCGTTTATGTACATTGTAAATGGAACTATTCAATTTGGCTACTGCAAAAGACAAAAAGACGATAATGTTTCTGTCTGTCAGTTCCAATTTGGTCCAAACTGGAACTGGGATTTGCTTTCAAGTATAAATTTGCTCGAAGCTATTCGGAAGTATTTGATTGAGAAAGGTATGTTGATCTCGTAGTCTAAGGAGAATTACTGAGAATATTGAAGAGAAATCAACAGAAAATGGGTTTGAAATTATGGAATCAAATCGAATTCCTGTGGACTTCTTCGATGAACTGAGTTTCGTAAATAGGAGAAAATTAATTCAAATTGTGTGCAGTATTGTATCAAGGAAGGTTAGAGAACGGGTTCATTCCATATTTGTCTTCTATTCAGACAGTGATATGCTATCGTCCTGGAATGATGGAGACGATTCCATTGACGTCTTTTTCCTTCCAGAGTCGTATTTTTATGTTAGCAGTCAGTTTACCAAAGTCCTAGCCACACAGTCCATTGTCGTGGTGGATTGCCAGGGAAGTCAAGGGAGTATTCACATGTTATCTACAAGTGGTATATCTTATTCAGATCATTCTCTCTCTCTTCATGAGGAGGATGTTATCGATTCGTTCCGTGAGATGGCTGTTCAACAGTTCAAACGTTCATTTAATGTAACAATTGCTCCTAATGATGTGGTATATACTCGCTTAGCTGAATGTTGTAAAGAAGCTGTAGATCATTTGGAGAGTGGGGATCAGCGGGTATCCATCACACTGAAGTATGTAGAGAAAAACCTCAAAGTGTTTTTCACCCGCAGTCGTTTACTATTCGTACGTCGTTCGCTGATTCGAAAGCATCTACTTGATATTCTGATAGATGAAGAAGGGAGAATCGATGATAAGATTTGTATTGCGATGTATGGATCAGGTATCTTATATGAGACGCTCATGGATGTCATGAAGAATGATCCTATTGCTAAATCAGTGACAGTGGTGAAACGGACTCGACGAGATGGAGATCAGATGATTATTGAGTGTTTGAATAACCCGATTCTTGTCCCTTCATCGACCCCATTGTATATCGCTGACATGCATATGATGATGCATATTCCACAACGCTTTCCGCTGACATTTCAAAGTGTTCATTCCCAAGGCGGTTTTACTGTGATTGATGAAGAGACTATTGATAATGTCACTACGCTTGTTTTAACTCGATACAAACAAAATGAATGGTCAGGCCCTACTCTTCTTCTTAGTCTTCAAGAAGGTGTTTCACTGGAATCACTGGTATCAACATCATCTGACCGATTCATAGCAGGTGTATTACCGTCTTCCTTCTACGAGTATGATTCAACAGTTACGGATCATAACTATGTGTTTGTAGGACTTTATGAAGAAGGTCATCGAAATGGAAGTGGGGTAGTACAGTATATCACCAAGCCCATTTCCTATACTACCTGTTTCTGCATGGATGAACGATCTGGCCTTGGTGATGTGTTATATCGAGGTCAGCGAATTTGGCATGGTGAATATATCTGCGATTATCCCGAAGGATATGGATGGTCATTCAATGGACTATCCAATAAGGGATATATTGGAGAATACTCGTCAGGAGAGTATGACAGTTATGGTTGTGAAGTGTATGAAGGACGTGAAACCCAGTCGAGTTATTATCAGAATGGATTTAGTCAATACCGCTCTATTTCCTTCCTTCCTGATCGTTCTCTCGTAGAAGGACTTAATCAGAAGGATGCACTACAAGGACGTGGGGTGTGTTTAGAGCCAGATGGTAGTGTATCCTTTGGTATATGGAAGAAGGGTCAGTTACATGGAATTGGTGAGAAGTATCAGCAGAATGGATGTGTGGAGTATGGAGAGTATAAAGATGGTATGCGTGAAGGTTATATACGGTTATTTGATCATTATGGACATCAAGATGCAGTGTTTACAAAAAATGAATTGATTCCTCTTCATGCAGATCATATAGAATCGTCACTTCAAGGGGAGTCAGAGGACGATTCAAGTGATGAAGAGGCTTTGGAGACTGCGTGGGTTACTGCTGTAGACAAACAATTCACCATGATGGAATGTGAAGAGGTGGCTGAAGATCATTCAATCCAACACATCTTTGAAGAAATGATGGGTTTGAGTCCTCCTCCTATTTCAAATGAAACTCCCTTCCAATTTCATAAAACACGCGACTTCTATTTTTTGCACGATTGGTTTGATGGGAGCATTCCTCCTCCTGATTTTATCAAAAACCTATCAATTGTATTTGAGAAGAAGAATGAGGGATTCATGGAAGGTCGAATGTATTTCAAGAAGGAAAAGGTGGTTTATGAAGGTGAATTCAAAGACAATAAGTTCAATGGGCAAGGAATACTATACTATCCGAATGGAAATAAGGCTTATGAAGGAATGTTTCGAAATAATCGACCCCATGGTCACTGCGTTTCCTATTTCCCAAATGAGTGTCTGGAATATGATGGGACTTGGAAAGATGGCATTAAAGAAGGTGATGGGTGTCAGTATCGAAAAGTGAATTTGAAGTACTGTAATTCTGCTTATCGACAATACTTGATTGAAAAAGCTTATGATTCTAACTTGTCATTTGCCAAGGAATTTGATCCATATTCTATTGATCCATATTCTATGGGTTGACTGATTGTTATAATGTGTTTGTTGAAGTAAATAACCTTGTAATGAAAGAAGAATGATCAGCCAATCAGATTGCGGTCTATTATAAGACATTCTTCTTTCAATTATCCTAGGTAAATAGATATAGAGATCAAGACGAACCTGATGGACAAGTATGTCGACAGGGAAACGATTGAGCGGTATCTATGTAGTACAGGCCTGGAGAAAGCCCAGCGAAAGTTTGTAAGGATTAGAGATATACATAATGTGAAGAAGTTCCACTTCGTTCAACAAACAACGTATGATTGCGGACCTGCTTGTTGTTGGATGATTATGTTTGGTACCAAGTTGTTGTTTATCGGTAGAAAGTGGGCAAAACGATTTATTATGAATGATGACTTTGACTATCAAGACTTTCTCCAGGGTACTTGTATTAATTTTGAGGATGGTGTTTGGACAGTTGAATTGGTCAAGTTGCTCAAGGACTACTCTTTTCGGTAAGATGAGGAATAGGACTCTGATCTAGATGTGTGTTCTGTACAACCAACATCTCTCCTTCCTCTCATCAATATGATTATCTTGATTTCTATAGAGTTGGTGAATGGAGAAATTTAGACTGTAGAATGAAGATTTAGAAACAGAGTTGCTGCGTGTCAAGAGTCTTTTTCAAACACTCAGTAGTGATTGCATTCACATCTTCAATGTATATCTGGTTGTTGAGTCCAATGTAGGCAAAGGTGACAATCGAGACAGTTCGTGACTTTCTTCTATTCAACAGCAATACCGTAGTCTTGGTTCTCACTGATTATACACTCCTATATCCATCTAAAAACTGTTGTTGTTTTGTAGAATTAGATAGGTAGTTTAACTGTAGAAAGAATATTGTGGTCACTACATTATGTTAATTGGTTACAGTACTAGTCGTAAAGCATTCAAGGTCGTGGATCCAATGCGTTACTTCCGTAATGATATAGCAAATCCAATAATGGGTAGATCATTATGTAAAAGAAAGGATTATTGATGCCGCTCGCTCTGCAAGCGGAACGGATAACGATATTGTATTTGTAAATCTCGAATGATTGCTTCTCTTTCTGTATCCTTTTTTGATAGTTGTTCTTTCTGTTTGTGTTAATTGAGATCATTTCAGTCAACTTATTGATTGTCATTTACTCTTCCTTTTATGTCTTTCTATGTGTCATAAATCTCAATTTCAACACTTCTTACTGATGTACATAAAACGTACTGTTCTTCTCGACCCAAAAGTGGTCCCCAATGACGCAACTACAATTGCTAACTTGTAGTATTTGTAGACCAATGGCATCCACGGAGGAAGCGATTCAAACTATCTATGTAAATAACCTCAATGACAAGTTACCGAAGGAGCAATTGAAGGAAGAGTTGTATCTTCTGTTTTCTCAGTTTGGAACTATCCTTGATGTGGTTGCTTTAAAAACAGAGCGAATGAAAGGTCAGGCATGGATTTCCTTTGTGACAGTGCAAAGTGCAACAGATGCAATGAACTCGCTACAAGGCTTTAACTTCTTTGGGAAACCTATGGTATGCTGAATCATTTGGAGAGTTAGAAGTAGAGAATCACATATGCTCATACAAAGTCAAATGCAGTGGAACGGTTCGAGAAGGCAGTGAGTATGGTTACTGAGGAGTAGTTATTGTACTTTATGTTATGACAAATGGCAGTAGTTTTGTTGGAAGACATTTGGTTCCATAGTACTGGTTGTTTTACAGTGAATACTAAGTTATCATTCACAAGAGGTATCTAGTGTTGCCAACGTAATACTTCCTTTACTGTTATCAAAACAGAATCGGCTTGTCTAGTTCCAATAGTTTTTACAAATAGAAGGCATAAAGAAAATAGAATGTTCGATTGCCTCAGTTTTCCTTAGTTGTAAGAAATGAAGTTCCCATTCTATTATATTCTTAAGGCATAGGGTTTTTCTACAATATAAGAAGCCAGAGGATGAAGATGGATTCCTCATGCTGAAATTGACTCTGAACAAGACGTGGAGTGCTTATCCTATTTCAAAAGTGAAGAAGGCAGGATGTTAAGTCTGTGGATGACATGTAGATGTTCTGTGATGCCTACAACAAGAAATATCCGCTCATTCCCTTCACTCCTGAAAATACCACATGTTATGTGTTGTACGATATCTTTAGATAGTTTTAGATGTAGTGGTAATCCTGTATATGACGATGACATCATTCAGGATGTGTGCGAGAACATGGGTACAATCATGTTTCAGTTGGGTAATTATTTTGGTTGGAATGGTTACATCAGGAGAGCCTCCACAGAGACCCAAGAAGGAAGAAGAGGATCATACAGGAATGGTTCGGTGTACAAACTATGGTTGTTATCAGTGGTACAGACCTGAGGAGAACAACCCTACTGCCTGTCATTATCATACGGCTCCTCCTGTATTCCATGATAACTCGAAGGGGTGGTCTTGTTGTCAGAAGTAACTAATGTGGTCGGTGTTGATAATAGGCGTGTATATGATTGGGACGAATTCAGTAAAATTCCTGGTTGTACTGTTGGTCCCCACAGTTGTGAGCAAAAAACTCAGTCTTTCGCTCCTTCTCCAACAGTAGCTGCTATTAATGCGGCTGTGAATCCGGGGAATACAACAACGCCTACACCTGCTTCAACTCCAGCACCTGCAAATTCACCTGTAATAAAGTCAATTGACGAGTATAACCGGAGCAATCCAGATGCTCCGACTGCAGTGAAATCGGTTGAGAAGTTGCTTGCTCAAAAGAATCAACCAACTCCGATGAAGGGTCGTTTTGTGGATAAGAAATGATATATAGATGGAAAGGTACAGTGTCTTCATAACGGGTGTCACAAATGGTACAAGCCAGAAGAGAACGTAGAGGGATCATGTGTGTAGGTGTTGATGACTGTGAATCATATATCAGATATCACAAAGGAAATCCCGTGTTCCACGATGGAGAGAAGTACTGGAGCTGCTGTCCTCAAAAGAAGTGTATTGACTTTGAGTCTTTTATTAAAGTCCCTGGATGTGTCACAGGAAAGCATGATGATGGAAGAAACTAATGGTTGGTTGTTTGTTGACAGAATTGTCTTTGAGAATGCAAGATATCCGAAATATCTTATCGATCGCTGCTACCAAAGCCCTTTCCGGTGATCTGCAATCAGCGATTACATATTATGAAACATCTTTCTCAGAATCCCAGAAGATTGACTACATTGGAGGACTGTTCTGTTCATGTAAACGATTAGGGGATGTTTACTATTCTCTGGTATTTTAATCTGTGGTCGTATAAGAAATAGGAGTATTTGGAACATGCAATTAGTTGGTACAAATATGCTTGCAAGTTGGTTTCAGATGATTATTTAAAGGAACCCCTCATCATGAAAACTCTTCTTGTGGTGATGGAACGGATTGTCACCATAGCTTCAAGAAATAGTCAATGGAAAGAAGAGGAATCATATTATAAAGAGCAAATTCAAAAGATTAAGAATAGGAACGAGACATCTCCTTATGAGAGTTATGATGTTCTTATTAAGAAGCAAGAGTTAGATACTGTGAAACTAATTGAAGAGAATGATGGATAGAAACTCTATGATTCCTTCTTCAACAGCTGCAGAAAGAACTCTCTACGGTCCGTACTGAGATGTATACATAAGGGGCTGGATATTAACCACATTAATCCGCAAACTAAATATACAGCTCTCCACAATGCTTGTTGGAGAGGACATAAAGATATTGTTTGCGTCTTGCTACGACATGGAGCTGATATGACTATAAAGAATGGAGAAGTATGTTTCTGAATATTGTTGAAATGTAGGGAGAGGATTGTCTTCAATGCGCAGAAATAGCGAAACAGTATGAGATTGTAAATCTGTTGAAACAGGTTCAAAAGGAAGGAATAGACTTTCTGGGTCCTTGCAATGAATGTGAAAAAGCCCGAAAAAAGGATTACCTTTATTTCTTACGAAACAGGTTAACTGACAATAGCTAAGACCACATACTCGGGATTCACATTGTACTCCTCTAGTTGTTTATCGGGCTCCATTACAAATCCTCTGTAGATTAGTTTCACACAGTTTACTATCTCGATTTCATGTTGTTCTTTCATCATTTCCTTTATAGCTGTGATGATGCTTGTGATTGGAGTCTCAGGAGATAATACTAGTTCGAACTGCTTTTGTTCCTCCATAAGAGTCTACAGAATAGCAAATGAAGTATGTTTACAGTTTGCAGACGGAAATGATATGTCATTTTACTAGCAGCAATTACTGAAGTCTCTTCTTCAATGTGTCCAACCATAAGATTGCTGGGATTTGAATAGCAATACTTTTCAATTGAATATACTTGTCCCTCAGAATCGATCACTTCGCTGAGATCATGATTAACAGTCTGCAGGTTCGCCTCCAAGAACATCTGATTGGCAGTTTCATAGTCGTCTAGGAATTAGTAGGATTTGGTACTGCGACCTTTCAAACACGCTTCACAACATTTACGAAGTACCTGCCAGATCTCTAGATTATTTGTAACGCAGTCGTCCCAGAATTTCGGAATGAGTAGTCGAATCCAAATCCTACCAATCGAAGATCATCAAGATCATTCTCGTTGAGTTGTCTGTCGTATTTCGTAAAGTCCATCTTCCACGATTTGGGAGGTCGTAGTTGAGAATGGAGTGTATCTGAACTGAAAGCACAACCCATAGAGGAATTTGTGACATGATCTTCGCCTGTTGATAAGAGTGAGTGCGACAAACAAGCCAAGAGAATCAAAAAATAAGATACAGTGATAAATAACTCAAGGATCAAACATGTTAGTCATACTTTGGCGATCAATCAAGAACAGCTGGTTCTTCAAGGAAAGATTTTCTGCAAGTAGTCTATATAAGAAAAGAAGATCTCAACACTCACTTTTGAATGACAGTTGTCAGTGAAGACACTTCTTCTTCTTTTGTCTTTAGCTTTCCATTTTGTTCCATGAATGATTTTGCTAGAGTGTCAAACTGCTGGACCTTGGAAGAGGAAGATGACTAGAAGTCAAAGGAGCTAAAATCGTATACCAATTGGTTCTGGAGCATCTGAATCTGGTTTGTCTTCTCTCGAAGTTCACGATCCTTCTTCTCCAGAGAAAGGCGTAATTCTCTCCTACATATTACACTAAGCAACTACCTATACAACTCGGTCTCATGTTGCTGCAACATGCGATTTACGATAACAGGTGACGCTTCATCCGATCTGCAATCATAAAACAAACACTCAAACTTCCTACAATCTTCTGCGTCGCTTAATATGCATCGGAGAGGGATCATAGCCTAGACTTCATAAAACGGAAAACAAACCACACTTTTTGCATCATCCTCCTCCATACTAATAGGACATTGATCTCTCTTTCTAGAAGACCCAATGTCACCGAAATTCACAGCAAGCATTGTTTCTTAAATACAATATCAATAATATACTTTTGACAACGAAAGGCACTAATCACAAGGACTATCAACCAAAAAGAGAAAAAGTTTGGCGGGTTGGCGCAATATTCTTTTCGAAATGAAAATGAGTTGAAATACATTGGAATGGCACAGACTGATAGTGGAATATAGCCGAAGGGATATACTTCACGAATCCTAAACTATTTTACTCACAATCAGTATATGGAAAGCTGTGAGTCTGTGGAGTTGTTGGATATGTCTGAATTGATAGCAAGCTATGGATGTGGAATGAGAGGATAGGAACTTGGTGGAAGAGGATGGCAACGAGACCAAGAGATTCAAATCCTTCTGAAGGCGATTATGGATGAATGTCTACTAAATCTTCAGTCACTGGAAAATGCCTTGAAACATTTTCCTATGGAAGTATGGAGTATAGAATTGCTGGAACGTAGATTGATCAAATGAGACAATGTCTCCATCAGTTGAAAGGAATTGGGATTCTCAAACGAATTAGAGTTTCAGCGTGTCAGATGCATCGTTCTTTACACAAATTCATTGACAGTCAAGAAGGGAAGTCAAATGAGGAAGCTCAAGACCTTCATAAATCGATCGAAACTGATTTTACAAATCTTAAGAATAGCGTTAACAGCACTTGTCAGGCATTGACCAGCATTTTCTCCACTTAGTTTTCTTTTATCCTAAGATCACTGTAATGACCATTGGAACAGGAATTGGTAGAATCTGTAATTATCCGATCTGTGGCCAAAATAAGGTATGTTTTTGTCATGTTTGTTTTGTGCAATTTAAAGTGAACGGCGATGTATTTATATCGAAAAACTATCTCACGAGGATTGAATGTGAATAAGGTCGTCACAGGTTTGGAATAGAAATGGAATTCATCCTATAGGTCGCTTTCTCAAATCGAATGGAACACAACTTGTTATTCTACGAGGGAATGTCCTTTCTCTATTTGATTTAGTGGAAGGAAAGATGGAACTTGTAGTTAACAGCGATCTCTTTGCAACAGGACGAAATATTGCTACTATTCATTTCAACGGTATTGGTTGAATGGTCTAAATCATAAATAGATTACTGGAAGGATTTCCTTGCTATCACCTCAGATAGTGGCTATCTCTGTATCCTAGAATACGATACTACATGTAACAACTTTAAAAGAATTGCAGAATATCAATTTGGTCGTCCAGGCTGTATTTACGATGTTCCAGGGCAGTATCTCGTTGTGAATAGTCATTCCACGTATATTGCAACATGTGAATTGTTTTTTATTGTCATTATAAATAGGTGCTGTAAGTTGTTGCTTTTATGTGTTTCCTCTTCAACACGTGGTTGATGAAGTTACAGGAATGATTTCAATTTCTCTTTGTCCACCTTTCTCCTATTCTGCGTCGAATCGACTTGTTTATGATATGGCGTGGAGTATGGACGACACCCTTTTCCTTTTGGAATGTTCTCTCTCCACAAAAGCTAAAATCATCCATAAGTACTCCGTTTCAACTTCTGCCATTACCGATTTGAATGATGGACTAGATTTTTCCAGTAATCCATCATTTATGTGTAATCGTATCATTTCACGTATGAATTTGGAGAGAACTGTCATACCCAGATGAGTCGAGTCTGTTACTCTGTTGTGAGGGTCATATCACGCATGTTGACTTGATATCAAAACACATGATGAATTACTCTTTCAGTGCAGTTGAACAGAGCAATGCAATCGTTACTGCTGTCGTGAAAGAAGCTTCCTCCTTCATCTTTGCTGATGACAAAGGAGATGTCTTCTATTTACCATTCAGTGGAACAGCACTTCGTCCGATTGCCTTTCCATTAGCGAACTCGTTGGTTGCATGTGCATTGGCTGCAGATTCAACACATCTCTATATCTTTAGTGAATCAGGACCTAAGTAGGAATTGATGAATTGATGAATTGTAGCTGTTCAATTCCTTTCAGTGTCATAGGCACTATGGATGTCCCTCGTGATTGCTATATCCAAATTCCTTCCTCGCTTTCTGAATGTATTAATGTAACACCTCTATTAACAACGGGATGCTCAGCATATCTGGCTATTCATGGTAGAGGCTCCTCTTCACTAGTGACCTCAATCCGATCTGGGTTCTCCTGTTCTGTAGATAACTTTGTTCAAACATTCAAGATGGAGATTACAGGGTTCTTCTCATTGCCCTCACTTGATCGTCCTTCAGTAGATGCGGTGTGTATCATGTCCCATCCCACCAAGTCACATGTAATGTTTGTCAATGAAGAACTCAAATTCAAAATTGCTTCTACCAAACTGATCGACCAAGAACGGACTCTTAATTGTGGTGTGTATCGTCGTGTGTATGCTCAAATCACTGTTCATAAGGTTCTATTGACAACTCTCGATAATGTTGTTGCGCTGTGGGAGGTACCTTCCGGAACCACCATTACTACTAGCTGGATTGGAACAGAATACATTGTGATTGCTACGGACGCAAAGGAAGTGATCTGTCTACAGTATGATGAAGTCCAAAATACGGACTGTTTTATGGAATTGGAGAAAAAGTTGATGAAATCGGAAGTCACTTGTGTTTTGGAATATAAGCAGAATATTATGATTGGAACAATTGACAGATCGGTGATTGTATGTTCGGTGAATCGCAATGTCCTCGAAGATCGAACTCCAATTCTTCTTAATAGCATTCCTCGTTTTATCTATTCCTTCTGCGTGTTACAGGAACCACAGAAACACTTGATATCCTCAAGTGATGATTGTCTAATTATCGGTGGTGACTCTGGAATGATATACTATATCGCGTTAAATGAAGATACAGGAGATTTCAGTACTATTTATTCCAGACAACTGGACAAGTATCGATTATTCTGCTCACCTGTGACATTGCATGGAATTCCCGCGATTGTCGTCTCCTCGATATCATCTTATAACATCATTTATCGGTCGAATCCTTTCGAAATCCATCCTCTGTTCTTTGTAGTGAAAGACTCGATTCAAGACAAATTCAAGCGGGCATCTCAACGCTTTTTGGGTAATCTCTTTGTCTATCATATGCAACAGATGGAACTCACAGTGATGTGGCAGGGTGAGGATTTGATTGTGGTCACATTAGGTCAAGCCAGCGATGCAATTTCGTTGAAGTCTGTGAGTATGATTTCTACAGGACATCGCATGATTTCATTGCCGCAAGGAAAAGTTATGGTGATCTCTCACAACTTTGACCGGAATTCTGGAATGCATAATTCTTGGACGATTTTTGCATTGAATGAATTTAATACGTTATTAAGTGAATCCCTCCAAGATTTGTGTTCTGAGAGAGAATTTGTGAGTGCGTGCTGTGTTTTCAATCGAAAGGCTGAAGAGGGATTGGTTCGTGATTGGGTGGTAGTTGGATGTGTGGGTGAAAATCGATACAGTTTGCGTCTCTTCCAGCGGGATCTAACTAATCGTATCAGTATATGATGAGTGTGAGAATGATGGATAGTGGGAAACAGTGACAAGCCTTTAATTCATCTTTGGGATGTAATCATGCCAAATAAAGTCCATGAAGTGGCAGTTTTAGATGAGAACCATCTTTGTGTAGTAATGGGATTTGTTCTTCGTATTTATGAGATCACCGAACAAGGTATTATTCTCATTGCTCAAACCAAGGTTTTTCTTGTTGCATTTCATGATCTGATAGTGTACAGATACCTTCGTCACTACTCTTCATGTAGTCCATAATCGCATTTATATCACTGATAATGCGGGAGTAGTTTCATTCTATTTCTTGACGCCAAAACTCCAACCTTGTTTGGTTCTTCGTCATTTCACACATCGTTCTCTCATGCGATCAGTAATTCTTGATGATATTACGATGGCTGTAGCTGATAAGTTCGGGAATCTTATCATTCTTCGCAGTATGTTTGATGTAGTTATAGAGAGTGGTTTTGAAATAGATTCATGAATTGGTGCTATCCCTGGATTCCGCTGACAGTGACAATCGGTCCAAGAATGGTCATGCCGTAAGTGAATGATGGACTACTAATGAATAGATGTCTACTATTGCAAGTATGTATATGGGATCTGTAGTAACGTCCTTATTTGTCCAACGATTCTCGAAGAATACGGATGTTCTGATGTATGCTACAATCACGGGTGAGATTGGCGCTCTATCACCGATTGATAGTGTGAAGAAGGTGGAAGCACTACTGGAATTAGAGTCACATATGATGAGTGATGCAGCCCTGGTGTGTCGTGTTGTTGATGATTATCGAAGTTGTTACTTACCGTCGATTGTATGATAAGGGATGGAATAATCATGATAGGGCGTGATTGATGGGAATTTGTGTGAGAAGTTCCTGAGATGTAGTCGTGAAGAACAGAATCGCGTAGTGTCTATGATGGGTGCTACAGTAAATGAAATGAAAAAAGAAGTGCTTGATATGAATGATCTCTCAATTGTTTCTCACAAATACAATACTAAACAGACTTTTACATAATGAAGAAACTACTACGAGTTCCGTGATGCATAACAGTGATTGTTGGGATTTCAACGGTTGTCACTCGAGGCTCTTCAGGAGTTGGATCTGTGACCGCATCGAGCTTCTTTGAGTATGGATTGATTCCAGCTGAGAATGGCTTAGAAATGTGCTTGATATCATTAACATCGATACCGTTGCCAATGAACCGAGATTTCTTCTTGTTGGAATATGCAAAAATCATGAGAAAAATGAAGGCAACAATCAGTACAAACGTTAAAAGAACACCAAACACAGAGAGCAGGTCATCAGAACACTCTGGAGTGTTACCTAGAAGGAAGGAATCCTACCAGAACGACTGACTGCATCCAAACTGAGAGAATGGTTAAATGTAGTGATAGTAACTGACGATTCAGCTATTCGTTATCAGAAAACCCCAAAACAACAAAACAACATAAGAACATACTCTCGGCTCCCAGCGCGATTCTGTAAAAGTTGGATACTGTCTTCAGAACACTGCAGTTGATCTACCGGAACCATTTGTTGTAATGGAGTCGATAATTGGCACTGGTAAAATAATAACTCTTCTTGGGAATGAAAATACACGGATATGGAATCCACAGAATAGTATACAAGATCTAAGATCAATCAATAGAATCATCGTTACCATCCCATGTAACAACTGAATTTCTACAAATAAGGAAAGTAGAAAGTCAAATACGTCTCTTCATAGCGTAGATAAATCAGTGGATCATCCATGCTACCTGAGGTGACATTACATATGTTGAATGCAGGAATCTGTCTTCGTAGAAATGATTTCGGTTTCTCAGCAGTTTTCGCATAGAACACATACGTGAGATCAATAGCTATTTATTACACTTTAATGAAAGTACTACTATTGTTATTCTCTATATACTTGGTGAAATATTCTCCGCAGTCTACATTCACATTTCCAACTTACCAAATACACGTTATTGATGAACTAAGCCCTCTTACAGGGTCCAATGAATAAATAGGAATAAGATTCCCCGATCTTCTCCTAAATGCAAATTTATAAGAAAAGGATCTTTGAAAAAGAAGTATAAACAGAATGAATTTCCAAAGACCGAGCATTATTGCTTTGGGTACATTCATTACAAAAAACTATTATTATGTTTTCTTGGAGATAGGATTGAGGACGTTTGAATAGTTAGTTTCTGATCAATCTAGGCTAAAAGGACGTACCTGATCTTAAAGAAAGGTATATAAGAACTATCTTCGTATTTTTCATTATGGGTTTTCAGTTGTGTATTCTTTCACACTTCTCTCTCGATTATTGTCGGATAGTGAGAACTACCATGTTTCCACTTCTCTTTTTGCTCCTCCTTACCCTGTCAATCTCTCAAGGTAATTGCTATTATTTTATCAAGAATAATAGAATCTGCTTCATGTACTTCCGTTTGCTTAAATGGTGGTTCTTGTTCACCCGATACGGGTCGGTGTATTTGTACTCCCAATTGTGAGGGCAGCCAGTGTGAGACGTGTCATCGTGATATTCCTTATGTGGTAATTCTTCTCGGTATTGGGGGTTTTGCAATTACTGTGTATCTAGTCATTGTTATTAAGGACTTCATTCAACGAAGGTGTCGGTAAGGAAAAGAGATTGCTTCTAAGGACTAGTTTCTATTCTCGTGTTTCTGTTGATGATCCATTTGTGAATAACATGAAGTCCATCAGCAAAACAGCAGCATCTAAAACAATGACTCAGGGTGATTTGTATTCACCCAGTGCTTTTGAATTAACCACCAAATCTAGGTGGTACCGAAGTGAGAACTAGTGTAGTATACGTTTCCTTTTCTGTTTGTTATATAATCCTTGCTCATGGAGGAAAAGACTTACAAAAGCGATCAGGACCAGCTAAAAATGCTAGTTCGAGAATCGAAGTAATAATTGGATGAATTGAAGTGATGCTATAGTGCTGTAACAGATGCTCTTAAAAAGCTTGAAACTCAAATATTTACGCTTGAGACACAATACCTACAAGACGATTGCCCTACTTGGAATGTGATCAAGGGTTTTGATGGCTTTATGGAACGGTCTATTGTTCGTTGTGTTATTTATATTTAGATCTCAAGGGATGACTCGACGACCTACTGTTTCTCGAGATGATCGTGTTTTCTCCTTATCATCCCACAATTCGCCTGCAATGAGCCTTCCTATTGATGACGATACACGGTCTGTAGCGTAGGAGTTCTTTGTTGATCATCACCCAGATCTGGAGATAGTTCACCTACACACAAGAACAAGCGGAGTCACAAGAAAAAGTCTGTCTATGGAGAGGATGATTATGAGTAATTATGTATTTTATGTTCAATTATTAAAATGGATCTATTGTTTGTTGTCTGTAAGGAGTAAACAGGGAATTGCTCATCTCAACTCATTCAATGTTATATGTCGTTGCACTGTATAAATCGAACTAACTGTCCTTTCAACGCACATACATCTCCACCACATTTTCTGTTGCCTTGTTAGTTTTACTGTTCTGAGATGATGATGATATAGATACACCATGGATCGTTTTGAGATTTGCAAGACTGCTGTTTATTCTGTGAGATGCCTCGCTGGAAAGCCTATTCCTACTGTTATTGTCATTTTTCTTATTGTGTGTCATCACTAGGACACTATTAGGGAACTTGCTGCCAATGTGAAGTACAATTGCCTTACCACCTTTGTGATCAACGGAAAGCCAGCTTGTGTATGCTTTTAAGACTCTTTTGAGTTATTAGTGCTGCTCTGCTAAGCCCTATGCTGAGATGACCATTACTGATTCTACCTTCGAGCTGACGAAGGTTGGAGCTGTTGAGAATGGATCCGCTGTTGTAGAGGGAAAGAAGGTGCGTGTTACTCGTATTTGGGAGTACTGTGAGTGCCTTTGCTCATACGTTGTTTCCTCTGTGATTGTGTTCGATTGTGCTGAGGCTCCTAAGGCTGAGGAGAAGAAGGAGGAGAAGAAGGAAGAGGAAGAAGAGGAGGAGGATCTGTTTGGAGATGATGACGATGACGAGGA
>JANPWN010000846.1:0-27705 GCA_027406425.1 Blastocystis sp. subtype 8
GAATCATATTGAATAGAAGAGATAATATCAATGTTGAATAGTGATGCTCTGTTTGAATTGATGGATAGTGGATAGAATGATTTCAAGATCTCATCAACTATTTCTATAAGTTGGATTTGAGTGGAACTCGGAGATTCTTGAATTTGAAAGTGAAATGATGTGATAATAATGGAGTATACAATAGGAGTGAATCACTACTCTTTCCATACCTTGTTCCTTCCAACTTACTATGTTTACAATAGTTCAACAAACAAATCAAACTTTAGCATTCTTCTTAGGTGTACTCTTAGGTGCCTTCTTTGCTACCTTCTTTCCCTTCACTCCTCCAACTACTCTTTTCTTCTTACTAACTCTGATAAGAATCACCACGATCACTGCAATGATAATAATAACTACTAGGATCAGAATAACCAAAGTAACAACAGACATACAGAATCCTGATGCGCTCTCCCACACTCCATCTTCAGCTCCCAGAACACATGAACACTTCTGTGTACCAATGTAATTACCTTGAGAGGAACATTCATACACAGCAACACTACCAACTTCAGTCACAGGGAATACTCCCTCAGCCTTACATGTACCCTTTCGCACTTGAATTGATACTTCTGTCTTTGAGGCTCCTGACTGATTCTCAGCATAAATGGTATATGTTATCAGATCCTGAACAGATGAAGGAGTTCCAGAAATCTCTCCTGTCTGTGCATTCAAACTCAAACCTGCTGGAAGAATAACATCACTATCAACAGACCATTTCTCGACAATGTTTCTCACTGAAGGAACTCCACTAGACACTTCTGTTCCCATCACAAATACGAACCGAGATTGACGATAACGAGGATTAGTAGGAGGTTTCTGAGTACAATGATCAGTCTTGACTTCACCCAATACTCCTCCTGAACACTCTCGATACGAATAGCCCCTATAACCATCAGGACAGGTTGAAGGAGAGATCTGACCCTCTCCCACAGAAGGATAATTGCCTTCTCCAGGACATACTGATCCTGAAGCCTTACAATAAGCCATATGAATAGAATCGATAATCATTGAGGCATCGGCAGCAGTATACACTTCCCAACGGAACTGACGGAATCCTGCCAGACCCACAGGGGCAGAGAGTTGAGGTTTAACACGATCCGTAATGGTTTGATTAAATACATCAAGAATAGGAATAGTGTCAGTATCTTCTGAGTTAAGACGAGCATTGATCATGAATCCCCAGGAAGCAGCGGCTGGACTTCCCAAAATATTGAATGAATTCCATTTGCTTCCTATCAGATTCTCCACTGTCCATTCGATATAGGAGCCAACAGTATTCGATAGCTCATTACTAGTATAAGGATCGAGATCCATGACTACGTTAAGTGCATCGCCGCTGAGATCAGACGACTCAAGGATTGAGAATGTGTCAACCACAGTGGAACAGTCTTCTACTCCAAATACTCCTGTAGCATCAAATACTACTGCCTCTGAAGAGGATGTGCCAATGGGACGATGAATCTCAAAAGCAAATACATTACTTCCTTCTTGAATTCCTGCTGTGGCCAAAATGACATGGAATTTAGAGAATAGAGTTGAATCATGAATAGTAATCGATTCTGTGTTCGAGTCGAAATCCTCAGCCAGATTGAATCGAGCTACCAGATTTCCATTGAGATAAGCAGCTACTCCTCCAGCATACTTCACTCTCACATTCATCACTTGATAATCACTCACTCCTGAGATAGAGAAACTCTTTCTGATATAAGTAGTGATAGCATCGGTAGCTCCCAGCTCTGAAGCCTTCATGGTAGACCAAGTAGAATCATCGAAAGATGCACTATTCCATCCACTTGATACCTCATCAATGCTCTGATAGACCTTCCAATCAGTATATTCAATCTGGAAAGGGAAATATGTAGAAAACACAGTAGACACAGTAACTGGTTTAGTTGAAGAGCTAGGTAATTCACCAATATCTAACTCCATTTCTCCCAAATCAACAGTGAGAGTGTATCCTGTATGACCTGTCCAACCATCTCCATAAGTATCTATGGCAACGAAGGTATAGATGCCAGATTGCATACAGAAATCATTATAATAATAAGTATTGGAAACAGGGAACTTCGAAACAGACTTCAATGGAGTGCCAGTGGTATCACGATTCGAAAACAACTTCCACTGATTCTCACTAAGAAAGTTATCAGCACGAATACGAACGGTCATCAAACCCACATCACCCTTACACTCGATGACTGAGAGAGTGATAGTGACTTGAGTACTTCCACCTGCCACCTTATTAGCAGTAATAGTGTGAACAGTGGGAGGTGTAAGTGTGGTAGGAGTACCAGAAATCCAACCGGTTTGAGTATCTAAACACAATCCATCTGGAAGTTGAGGAGTAATAACGAAGTCACTATAACCAGTGCCCTGAGGAATCACTTCAGCCATCTCAATACCTCTGTATACAGAGATAGTGGAATCATATACGAGAGGTTCCATCTCAGTCATGACATCATCTCCATAGAGATTAAGTGACTGAAGACGCCAAGTGCGATCAACCTGATTATCAGTAGCAAAATTCTCGAACTTGAACTGATTATAAGGAATGTTATTATTGAAATAGATTCTTCGTTTCTGACCACCCATAGAATAAGTCAGACCTGTCACATTCTTCAGTAGAGTCCAGTCATCTTCTCCATTACGACCATATAACACGAATTGAACGGGATTGGCACTATTACTGTAATAATAATTCTGGATCTGAACAGAACTAACCCATTCTCGACGATCGTTGTTGAGAGTCACAATCAGGGTATTGGGTCCTGCAGTGTAATCATTCTTCAGAATACTCGTATAATCCATATCAAATGCATTTGATCCAGCTCCACTGATGCCTGTTGTTGTTGCAGTGAATTCCCAAATGTGAGCGTGAGAGTGGATAGTGACCAATCGGACCATTGCATCGAAGTATGAAGTCTTCTGACTATTCGAGATGGCCAATAAGGCAATAGCAATGGTGTTTGTACCCTGTTGTAAGTAGTAAATGGGAGTTTCAGATGAAGAAGTAATGACAGAACGACCGGGAAGAGTCACAATATGATACTTCAAATCCTGATAGGCGTTTTCAGCAGTGGAAGAAGTAGTGAGTTCACCATTCACTCCATTACGCCATGCTTCGTGTCCATTGAGATACACAACACATCCATACTTGTAACGAAGAGATAATACCAATCCAGCCACTTCAGAGAGAGCGCTAATACTAAAAGACTTTTTGTACAGCTGGATCTGATTGTCTGATTCAGGGAAGGTACCTCGAGCAGCCTGTTCCCAGTTTGAAGTCTCCGAATTATACCAATTTGCAGGTAAGTCTCCCATCTTGTAATACCATTGCTGAGAATGGTCAATTGAGTAGCGACGAAGGAAGTACTCATGATCGTTTCCTTGCACTTCATCGAATCGCATCTTCACCAGCATCTCCTCTTCATTATCTGGAAGCAAGGCATAAAGATAGAGGAAAGAACTACTCGACCATACAGTTCCCTCGCCATATACAGTAATATCAAAGCGATCAACAGTGATACAAATATAATGAATCCAGTCCTGTTTAGCAGGATGGGAGTGGCCAACTGCCACTTCATATAGGATATCATCATTGGCAGTATTACGAATACGGAATGCCTCGCTCTGAGGCTGGATACGATATGAACGAACCAGCTTGTACACAGTACCTGTACATTCATTGATGCCAATGGATATCGTCCCAGTGGCTGTACCATCACTCATTGTCGCTGTGACGGTGTAGGAAGTCATTGCCTGTGTAACAGTGCCAATTCCTGATATGATACAGGTAGCAGGATCAATAGATATACCTGTAGGAAGAGTTGGAGAGGTCGAACAGCCATTGAAGCCAAACTCCGTTGGTACGATATTGACCTGTTCCCTATCCTTATAGTACTGATAAGAAGACTCCTCAAATGATATAACTGTCTTCAAAGGGATATTACAAACAAGGAATTGAAGCTCAAAAAGCTTCATACTTCCACTCTGTGATTTCATTGCAGTGAAACGCACATACTGATAACGCTCTGCAGGGGCAACACGATCGAACTGTTTCCACTCCTTTGATTGATAAGTACTATCTTCTGAGATCATCATAGCTGTCCATGAACTAGTGAGACTGGTACCTCCAGAGATCTGGAAGGTACTTACAGTATCACTCGCACTTGTGTAGGGCCAAATACGGAAGGATCCAATCATAGGAAGAGAAAGACTATTGAATTCAACAGTAAAATCAGAACCTGAGACAGTTGCACTGGTACCACTGCCATAGTCCCATCCTACAGCGTTTTCAGGGTTAGTAAAACCGTTTCCAGTTACTGTAGTGTCTAAAGGAACCACATAACAACTACTATCAGAATCTACAGGAGCAAAGAATGAAAGGAATGCATCAAATGTAATGGTTTCAGAGTGACTAACTTCCATGAAATGAATTTCCACGGCAAGAACACTCAAACTATCTTCAGCTACCTTGGAAGGACGGATTACACCACGATAATCGGCCGAACCATATCCCGATATGGCCAACACCTCACCAGTAATCTCAGTGTTGGGCATGTTATCACGGAACACTTCAACTCCGTTGATGTAAGCGACCACTCCATAGCGGTACTTCAACTGAATATCAATAGCGGCCATGTTCGTAAGACCGGCAAACTGCTTACGGAAATACTGGGTTCCAGTGGCTTGCTGACCAGTAGATCCTAAAGTGACTTCAGCCCAGTCGCTGTCGGAATAGTTGTAATCTTTCCAGGAACTTCCAGCAGTGGATGAGTATTTCCAGACAGCAGACTTGTTAATGGGTGAGTAAAGAGAAAGAGGATGGGATTCCTCTGAATTAGCTATCATAAAGGCCTTGTAAACAATATTTCCATTGACTCCTTCTATTTTGATCCAAGCACCATCAGACCAAGAATCATTTCCAGAATCTGTAAAAACAATGGTATATTGGTTGTTTGTCGAAGCTTGAATACACACCTCAATTGTTCTTTCGTCTTGATTTGCAAACGTTGGTGATTCGTAAATTGACTCGGTTCCATCCATAATGGTTATTTTTTCTTCGTTACCCCATGCTTTGGTTTTCTTAATTAACTTGGCATACACCTGATTATCTTCACAAGTAATAGCCGCAAAAGAAAGAGTTACTACGTCTAACATATGCATCTAACACCTACATAATACGATAAAGAGTAAACAAGTCTTCATCAGAATAAGAAACTAGTCTGTGGTAAAAACGATAAAGTGTTCTAATAGAACGGTACGATCAGTTGTTATTGATTATCAATAAACGCAAATACTATGGTACACAAACGATTAGTCCGAATAGAGAATATAGAATTATAGTAATTTTACAACTATTTGAGAAAATGAATAAATAGGAGAATGAAGGGTAAAAGGGATGGAAGATGCCTATCACACAGGTAAATACTATTCAAGTTCTAATTAATGAAAGAGCTGAATGGAGCTGATACAGGGAGATGAAGAACTGGAACTATTGGTGCATTTACGGTAATAGGTATTCTAGAAACCATTTACTGGCGTATTGGATGTCACATCTTTTAAATAATGTACTCACTGTATCATAATAGGATTCACATATTCTTCCTTCAAACTATGAACATCACAAAAACATAGAAAGAATTAAAACTGTTGGAAAGAGATATAGAAGGAGTAGTTAAGGAGTTTCCTGAAGGGAGAGGAGATAGAATAGATCGTGTTGAATGTGATTGGCTGAACCAATAAAGAACCAATGAATTGTGTTCTAGTGGAACAAAAACACTGCAAGAAAGCTCTATTACAGTTCTATTGAAGAAGGAATAACCTTGGAATTCCATGTATCCGGTGACCAATTCTTTACAATCTGAACTACTTCCTTCATGGTTGGACGCTGCTTATCAGGAAGCCAGCATTTTTTCATCAAATAAACCGGTTCTAAAATTAAAACTACTCCCTTGATCTACCTGCTGGCATTCCCGGTACAATTGTGGGTCTTAATCCCTCAAGAACACGCTGATAGAACTATACAATAAAAAGAAAGAAAGTAAACTACAGTAACTCCTTTCAGATCCATGTCAAAATAGCAATGTTTCTCAAGAATAATCTCATAAAGAACACATCCGAAACTGTACACATCCACTTTTGTACTGCATTTTGCGTTCTCAATGAGTTCGGGAGCCATACTAATAATAAGAGAGGGAATAAGGAGTAACATAGCAGGTGATCCACAAAAGGAAACTTGAATGCTTTTGTTGTTTTCTATAGATGAGATAAAAAAGATACTGATACCAATTTCACGAGCATAACCGAAGTCAGCGACTTTAGCAGTTCCATCTGTTAGGAGAACATTAGCAAGCTGTAGATATGTTAGTACTGTTGATATTAGTATGAGACAAGCAGAATTAATCCATTCATCGTTTACTCACACACTGAAACAATCATTTAATGCATATATTCATGCTTTAATGATACAATCACATATCCACAATTAGTAACTTACCTTAATATCTCGATGAACAACATTAAAGCTATGCAAATACTCCAGAGCCATTGCTATATCCAAAATATACTTTCTTTTTTCTTCATTTGTAAACCTACCCATCATCATTATTCCTCATTCTTACTTCACTCCTTTCTTAATAATCAGATCCTCTAGTGAGGGACCACCTAATTCCATTACAAGCACAGGAAATCCCTTGAACTCAATCATTCATCACTCACTCACCTCTCCTGCTTCACTGTGACCGAGAATCTCTAAGATACAAGAATGCTTGAAACGCATTTGTGTTTGAAACTCCCTTAATAAATAACGATATTCCACTTGGGAAGGAATCTTTCGCATCTTCTTTAATGCAACATCACGTCCTTGATACTTCCTATTCTGTGATTCCAGAAAAAAACAGACTACCCATGATACACTTCTGCACTTGTTCCGGAACCTAGTTTCTCTTTAACAATTAGTTCACTGAATGGAATCGACACGTCAGATGGATTACTAAGAATTACAGAAATAACGACTCTGGGACATTTCGAAAATGGGACAGATAGATGCAAAGTAACTCTGCATAATTGTGACTACTGGGGTCAATCCATCTGTCTACAGAGAAGTCAAAGCCGTCTGACTTACGTAACGCCAAGTATCGAGATTCTCAATGAGGACTTCATTCGTTAGAGGATTGATATATGAACATTGTTTATTTACTGTAGTATCTGGATTATCATTCGTTGAGACAACCTACTCTTTGTTACAATCAAAAAGATCCGCATATGATCAGTATCACATCCGGATATAGGATAGAGTATACTAACAGGAATATAATAGTCTTTACCGCAATACTGAGAACGAATACGGGAACGAATAACAGCTACGTTATTTCCATTACTAAATTGTCCTACAGGTGAAATAACTAGAAAAGATATACGAATTAATAGTCCATCTAGGACCATCTGACATTGTGTTAATTGTTGGAACATGTCATTAATCAAATATGCAGTAATATCGGTATTGAACTTTGTTAAGTCCTTGTAAGCATCAGAGAAGATCTCCTTCTGTGAACGCTTTTGTTTATTTATATAATCCATTCGCAGGAATCCAAGTTACAACAAGAATTCCAATTCTCCTTTAACTGAAACGCTTAACGATAAGTGAGAACAGAAATATGACAGAAAAGGTCCCTATTTTCTTCTTGATTCAGATCATCTAGTTATAGAAACCTTGACTCGTATTGCTATGGAGTAGTGATAAGGAAGAAGATGGAGAAGTTTGAGAATTAGTCAACAGATTCCAGTTAATCTTATTTCTGTTTGTAAATGGTTTATCACAGATCAGGAAATGAATACACGAAGCCTGAACATCTCTTCTAGTAATGAAACCTAAGAATATCAGTAATGTTAGTCTTTTCTTTCCGTTAGCTTTCAGCACGTTCATGGAGGATTGCTGACATAGTGGTTCGTATTCTTAAGTTCCGATAACAAAACAACTTTCTCGTTCTGTCTACGTCATCCACCAACTCGTAGATGCAGTTAAATCGAATATCCAGTTACGGTTCTTTATCACAGGCGTTTCATTCAGTTGTCATTGACTGGGTTCTAGAAAGAACAGTTTCATCACTTTTTTATCTTCATTTGTATTTGTGTTTTTTGTGTACAGAATGAATACTAATCATTGTGATGTGATGGTTGGGGAGCAGATTAAGCGGGATATTGTTCATCAGCATGTTAGCGCAAATCTATTGCCTACCGAAGTGATTACTTATGTGACCATCTTTGATTATGATGATACTATTTTGCCAAGCACTTGGTTAACACAAGTGTTTAGTCATGTGGACTCTTTATCAAGTGAAATGCTTCAGCAGTTGAAGAAAGTGGACGCTACAGCATCTGCTTTGCTCCGAGAGGCAATCAAACGTTCAACCGTGATTATTGTAACCAATGCAGAAGAAGGGTGGGTCGAGCATAGCAGCAGTGTTTTTCTTCCTTCAGTGTTTAATTTATTGCGTTTTGTAACAATATGTTCGGCAAGGGCAAGGTATGGTTCTGTGTATCCTCAAGAAACCAACAAATGGAAACAGCTGACGTTTTCAGAAGAAGTGGATCAGATTCGTAGTCGAAGAGACGGGATCCTGTCTTTACTCAGCATCGGAGACTCTCTTCATGAGCGCGAAGCTGTTTTTTCGTATGGAGCGGTAAACAGTAATGTTGTTGCCAAGTCTATCAAGATGATTGACATCCCTTCTCCTTCTCAGTTAGCTACTCAACAAGAGTTGATCGGAAAAGCTCTTCCATCGATGATTGCGAGCTCAGAAAAGCTAGATTTGAAGTTGTCTGTTCAAGCTTCGCCTTAATTTGTACTCTACGTCATTTACGTTCGAAACTGTATTCTATACATTCGTGTCTCTTTGATTGTTAACAAACACACAACAAAAGCTCAAGTTGTCTGGCCAAATCGTCTTCTTCAGTAACCTCCGGAGCACCGGCAGCTGGCAATGTAGAAATAGGTACTGCCGGTAGTGTTCCAACGACCTTCTTCTCCCTATCAGCTGCAATCTCCTCATCCAACTGGTTTGCAAGCTCATCGAGTCCTTCCATATCCTCCTCAGCCTGTTGGGTAAAGAGATCTGATACCTCTTTAATTCTGTCACGATGTTCACTAATTTCATCCATCAAATCAGCTACTTCATCAGCATTTCTACAACTCATTTGCGAAACACATTCTTACGCAACGCAAGCAGCAAGTGCATCACGTGTACTCTTCATAATAACGGACATTTCTTGTACAAAGAGAGCATCATCCACAGAACCTATGGCCTTCTCCTGCTGCGTAATTACTCCCTGATATTTAGTAATTTTAGCCTTATTATCACGAATACGGATAAGAAGAGCCTTCAACTCTAGATATCAAAACAATTAGCAAAATGCACTTGGATCATCGGTTCCTTTTCCCTCACTACGCAGCTGCTTAGCCGCCTCTGTATCTGTGGCAACTAGATCGGACAAACGATTAATTCTAAATCGTAACTGCCTCATATTTCTTACTTCTTATTCAGGTCCATTATATTTTCCTGGATGGTCTCCATGGCCTTTGTAGACTTCTCTTCCGATTCTGTTAACCGATTCTCCTGTTCTCTTTCCTTCTGCTTCGCACTTTCGGTCGAGTCCTTTTTAGCTCCAAAGAAACGTTTCCACATGACTGCTGCTTCTAACTGATAAGAAAAGATTATGATTTAGAATCCCACGGGAATTCAATGAAACTGGATTCTTAGCTTTACTTCAAGTTAAACTGTGTGACAACGCAAAAGAAAAGATTTCGAATTGGAAACAAAGCATCCGTACAAAAAGTTAACACATGTTCCTTTTCACATGATGAATCATTTCGAATACTTCTCGCTTCCTTGTACTTAATGCCGTATCTAAAAGATCAAAGTACATCTCATTCCTAACTTCCTCTGCCTTCCTCTAAAACATTCAAAGTAACTTCATCAATCACGTCCACAGACTAGTAAGTCAACTCACTTGGACATCTGTACTCGTGCATTCTCATATATGCAATTTCCTAATGCTGTGACTGCTCGCAGCTCTGTAGTCTAAAGGTTACTCAATTTCAGTAAAAAGTACATCATCTCCTGGATTCCGAAGTAAATCACAGCTCACTGCAGTAATATTATCAAATACAGTTCTAATTTCTGTCGTTGCAATATTTTCCTTTTTAAGCTAGATTTATAGAAATCAGGGAAAGGAGTACTTTTGTGCATATAACAGACGCATTCTGCAAAAAAGATGATACAGATTGTTGTAATGGTTTTTCCTGGAGAATTGTGACAACCTTGGTTAAGGCAAAGATCTGTGGCAGCTAGTAATGAATTAAAGTTTGTAAATCGACTTGATTAACGATGAAGCGGCAGTTCTGGTCGCACAGGAGATTTGTAAGGAGTCGATAGAGAACGATGAGTAATGAGATGGGAGTCTCGCCAACACTAAATGGTGAGTATGATAATACAGACTCAATCACTTCAACACAACCTACTGAATGGAATCAATAAAAAGAGTTAAATCAAAGTTGGGATTCTCCGTCAGTAACAAATAGCCATTACCGAAAAACAGAGCATTTTTAACAATATCCAGTACAGGGAATAAAACATCATTAGGCCAACTCATTAGCTCCATCAGTAATCCCAATTCACTTTCGGATAATAATACTCCTGAATTTTGGAATTCAGAAATCTTATCGATCAATGCTGTAATAGCAAGAATTTCTTCTTCTGTAAACACACGAGATGTTGTATTCTGCAAAGAAGTGTTAAATTCAGTCAACTTTTTGACAATTCCATTTTTGTTCAGTTTAGAGTGCACAATTAATTTGCTATCTGGGAATACTAGAAATCAGCCAAATACCTGAATTCTTATTTTTAGGTACAAATTCATTCGATTTTGATACATTGCTCTGAATGGTTTGTGTGCGTGTTCCTCGATTCTGTATGATGTACTGAGCAATTTCATCTAGATAATCCTGATTTAGCTATAATTAATGGAATTCCCAAAATCAACTTGATGTTTGTCAATGAAGTCTTGAGCTGCTTCATATGGATTCTGGGTTGGTAAATACTCCAACAGAAGTGTTTGAATCCCAGATGGAGTTTCTACTTCGATAGGCAAGGACTAAAGGTGGGTAAGTGAGAGTAGGAAGAGTGAAAGAAACGGAATGAATGTAACTCATTTCAGTCAGATAATCACAGTACCTACTACTGGCTTCTCTCCCATCACCTCTCCAATCTCCACCCATGTTCCACTCACAGTCTATTTATTACCATCTCCATCATCACTCACACTCCATCGATAGGCATATCCAACTTCATTCTTTCTGAATAAGCGAATTTCTCCATCTTTATTCCCTATAATCTTCATTCACCTTCATCTCTCATACCAGTATAGTTTAATCGATCTTCATAACTAGGTAACTCATTCACATTCACACTACTCCCTCTTATTCATTATTCATATATATAATCACTCACTCTCCAGCACGCGTTTCTCGAGCAGTACATAGCCTCTCATATTCATTCTACTTATCACCATTCATTCATTTGCTACTCTCTCACTCGCGCTTACCCACTCATTACAATCACTACTCCATACACGAGCTGTCTACACATCAAACACTCCTCCATGATTCACTCCATCACCACATGCTGTTAATACATAATAGTGAAGATTTTGATCATTCCCAAAATCACCTTCATTCATATTACCCATAAAATGACCTTTAAAATCGACATCCCAAACACAATTCGGATGTTTGATCTCTTGAAAGAGATCCGATTTCTGCCATATCCTCACACAGTCATCATCGGAACAGCCTAAATGCCAATCACTTCCAATCGATTTCACTCGAAGAATAAATGGATACTTCTCCTCCGCCTACAGTCGATTCAGAATAGGAATTCTACATTAGGAGGAGTCTCACAGAAATAGAGGGGATTTCCTTCAGTGTCATATGCAACTAGTTTTCCGTCATTTGCTCCTGTGATGAACCCCGCAACCTGACTGGGATACTGGAAATTATCTTCCTGGGGAGCTGCATATCAGGAAACAAATCAGAATCTCACTTCGATTACGAATAGCGGAACATCGAATACTGGCATAATGACAGCTAAAGCGTCTTATGCACTCTCCATGATCATAAATACGAACTGAATATGAAGTAACAGTATTATCCATTTGAACACCAGAAGAAGTTGCTACAAACCGATTCTCGCTTAATGCTACCGCTGTTACGGAATTCTCTAGACCCATATGTTTCTCAGTTTCATTAAGGAAATCCAAAGACCAGATCTAGATAATAACCAATGATCAATGCTACTCGAAATGAACCATCCCAAGAACCAGAGAGAATAGTATGATTAGGACCATGAGCAAGTGAAGTGATTCCCGAAGAATGACCTGAAAGATCTGCCACAATTTCGCCTTCCTTGTCATATATACGAATAATACCATCGTATCCTCCAGAAACGAAGCCACCTCCAACTAATAACAAATCTGAGCTCATACCTCCTCTTAATGCTAATAAGCACGTAATCCAACAACTGTGGTGAATAGTCTTTGCTTCAAATCCCTCAGTTGTATGTTTCCAAAGCATAATCGAGTTATCCTGGAAAATAAACTATCCAAATCCAATATCCACTTGGCTTCCCGTTGCGACAAAGTATTGTGACTCTGTGCTATCCAAAAACACGCAACATCGAACCTATTGCTTAGTAATTGCACTTTCATTCTACTGCATCTCGATGACCGATCAATTGCCCACATAATCCAAGAAGTTTCATCGTCTTTCTGCGAAAAAAAGAATATCCCAGCTATTTCTGACTTTGAAATCAACCCTATTTTAGGAAAATGACTCATTCTCCAAAAATACATAAAAGGAGTCATGGCTGCAGGGACTCGAGACAAGGAGGAAGTGGAGCGACTCCTAAAAACCGACTTTGCTGACATCAATTTTCGGATACAGGGAGTGAGTATGTAGTGTAACTTTAAACTAATGGAAGAGTCTTTAAGTGAACTGCGACAATGTTTGCGTGATGCGTGTTCTCTTGACACGTTTTTTGCGGTAAAGGATAGGATATGTTTTACAGATCGCCCATCGGTTTGTAAATATCTTAGCTACCTCGACAGAGGATCAAATTTGTTAAGTATCCGTTCCCATGGTGATTACATTCGCGGTGTATGTAATAAGGGGAATAAGTGTCCTTTTGCAATTCTATTTACTCGAAGAGGTCGGATAGGTAGTTGAGTAGAGGTGTTTTCATTCATAGATTTTGTGTGTACTGAGTATCACAAACACGATCACGATTTTAAGGAAGAAAGCTTCCAGAGTGAAGAAGAGATTAAGTTACGTCATTTAGAGAGTGATATTTCCCAGTTGCGCAGTCAACGAACGTCTTTGAAAAAGCAATTTGCCATGGCTTCAAAATTGGGAGAGAAGGTCGATTGCAGGAAGTTGAAGATGCTTGATAACAAGATCTGTTATCGAATGAAGCGTCGCCGAATTCTGCGTTCTCGTATATATGAGAATTGTAAGGAACCCTTTTCAAGGTGTGCACGAATGGAAGTAATGATAGGTAGTCCAACTCTTAGTGAAGAATGAGTCTTTTTTTGCTTAGTTGCTTGTGTGTTTGTTTTGGAGTGTTTGTTTGATCCAGGCGTTATCACGTGACTTTAAGCGAATCAATCCGAATATGGCTTATTATTCATTTGTAATGCTTACGGATATTGATTTTAATAATTTCATTTCTTTTGGAGTACTATCCAATGATAGTCAGGCAGATGTGAAGAGATGAATGATATCTCATACCTAGATAACACTCACCGTAAATGATGGAGCTGTTTTAAATCAATGTGCAAAGGGAGTTCCTGTATCCATTTCATGTATGTGTCATCTAGATTCAATCTGTTCCTCTGAGTCAAATCTGTGGATTCGTTCAGAATGTCTGCAAACCGGAATTGCTGACAGTATACTATAAGAAGTGAGAGAAAGGAAGGGAGGTGATGACTAGTACCTATCTTCCTCAACATTTAAATGCAATAAATGGACGAACTTGTGGCATTATTGTGAGTGCACTGAATTGTCAGTCATTTAACTTGGTATCACTTTGCAGGTTTACTAAGAAATCGTGAGGTATTTATAACGAACTGGTATTTTTCAGTGTAAACATTGTTTTTCTGTGATGAGTCTAGTTTCAAAGATGGATGTGGTGAGAAACAAGGACGTCGAATGTGGGCTAGTCGTTATATGATGATTGTTGGATGTCGCTTAATTGTTTTTCGTTATCCAATCAGCAAGTATCGAGGAAACTCTAACTTTCCGCTGAATGTTATTGATCTTACAAATGCTTTGATTATTCAAAAGTCTGAAACAGTGATATCCATTTCGACACATCGAGAAGTGAGTGTCACTTGTGAGATTGACCTTAAGTATGAGTTCCGTTTTTCAGACTCTGCATCGGTTTCTAGTTGGCTGATGGAATTGAAAGGTGCTTCTTCTAGAGGGATGTTGTTAATCAGTGAGTTGGTCGGTGATTATAACATCGATAATTGCTAGAAGGAAACAAACCCAATTGATTCCCTGACAACAGCACGCCATGCGTTACCTTCAATAGTTGTAAAACCAGAAGCGATTGATAGCAATTCAGATGAAGAACAATTTTCTCCTCCGCATCAGATGATTTCTCCGGCCCCTCCACAGCAAAAAGAGATAACTCCCCAAAACAAGCCGAAAGTGATATCTGAAGACAAAGTGATTCTATAAAGTAGTCTTGATGTCTAGATGTGTGTCTATGTATGGGGAATCAACACATCCGGTCAATTAGGAATTGTGAGTGATGAAGACTGTATTTGCATACCTACACTGCTCACGACTCTCTCAGTCCCTCCGCTCTTGATAGCAGCAGGTGGAAGTCATGTAGTCTGTGTAGGAGAGACTGGGGAAGTTTTTAGCTGGGGTGATAACCAGAAGAGTCAGTTAGGTATTGGGTCCGCAAAACCGAAATTGGGTTCCCCGTCCTACATAATGACATTACCACTTCCATGTCAGAGTGTGTCCTGTGGAGGGAGTCACAGTGGTATTGTCGATGGGAAGGGAAATGTATGGATGTGGGGAAATGGCGTGTATGGACAATTAGGAATGGGATTGGAGTGTGAGAAGTGTGATGAACCCACACTACTAAAGAAGCTATGTAATCGAGAGATTTGTAAAGTGAGTAATGAATGAGTATGGTCTGACTAATCATATTTCTAACCATTCCTAGGTCTCTTGTGGCCAATCTCACTCACTTTTCCTCTCTTCTACAGGTAGTGTGTATGCCTGTGGTAATGGGTATTATGGCCAACTCGGCCTTGTCCATTCTGTTGATTATGTAGATTTGTTCTTTTTTTTCTTATTTCCAGTTTTCTCCGATTCTTATTCAATCTCTTCTCAATCAGACTGTTGTGGACATTGCAGCTGGAGAATCATTCTCACTCTTCCTCACAGAGCAGCACCGTGTCCTTTCCACTGGACAGTTAGAAATTCATGAAGATTCCAATCAACCCATGAATGAAGTATATCTCTCACCTCATCAGCTAGAGCTGGATAATGTTGAGCAGATTGCTGCTGGATCTCGTTTTGCTGTGGTATCACCTTCGTTGATAACTCAAATATAGTTTCTGACTCATTCCTGCGGAAAACGCGAAGTTTATTGGATGAAGGCACAACCCGAAGATACAGAACCAGCTGTAAGTAATGAATAGAATATGATGAATTCTCATCCTTGAGTGTAGTGTCCTGTCCTTATTGCTCCATTAACTGCTCATCACATTACGAATATTGTGTGTGGCATATCGCACTGTATCGCCTTTTCGACCATTACTGGACGTGCATTTGCATGGGGAACTAATTATTGTGGTGAATTGGGAGATTCAACTAATATCCCGAAATTCGAACCTATTGAGATTGTAATGAACGAAGATGAGAGGTTTATTCAAATGGATGCTGGCAATTGTTTTACGGTTGGGTTGGCAATTCATACTGATCTACAATCAAACAATAGTTCAGATGAGGCAGTTGAATTAAGTCAAGTCAGCTCCATACATAAGAATGGAATAGTAGAGGATTCACTGCCAAATCGTTACTCCCACTTCAGTTTTAATACACTTGAAACCACATTAGTTAGAGAAAAACCGCGTGTTGTGAACTCCGAATTGACACGAAGTATGATGACAACCACTCTTTCGACCAAGCAATCCATCCCTTTTACTCCATTGTTAGAAAGAAAGTATCCGTTGAAGGAAGAGAAGAATGGAAAGGAAGGTGATGACATCTGTTATGCTTCTCGAGCTGCTCGTGCTGCTGCATTAGAGAAGCAGTTTCAACAATTTCGGAAATAAGAAGTGTACTGTTTGTTTGAGATAGAAATGTCAACACGAGTTGAACATCTTGTGGTTGTGAATCGGGATGAGCTAAATCTGAAGAATCTAATACAAGATGCTGTGGAAGGAGCTCGAAAACGAGATGTTGAACTCCTTGAACATATCGAATCCATATTTGATCAGACTGTGAAATAAAAAGGAGAGTTGTGATGTTGTAGATTGCTCTATATCTTCCCAAACCATTCCTTTTAGATAGTCTTCTAAAACCGTATGTGCCAGCAATTATGGAAGTACTGGAGGTTATTTAAATAGTCCAAATGATAATTTCATAGATATCACTTCCTGATCAGTCTCAAAATCGTGTTGTCTATTCCCTTTGCAGTATTTTGTATTCTATTGTTCGTGTGCGTGGAAAGAAGTATGCAAGTATATTCTTCCCCAATGAACTGAGTCTCTTCTATCCCTTAACACAGTCACTGATTGAGTCCACAAATACAGAGTCTCCCTGGAAGTTTCGATACATTCTCTTCTACTGGACCTCGATTCTTTTCTTGAATCCGTATCAGTTTGATGAATCTGATTCTGCTCATCTTGAGCTGATGAGTTCACTTGCAACTGCTGCACAGTCGTGTATGCAACGCTTAGATCCTGTTGGGGAAGTGGCAGCTCACTTTCTATCCATTCTGCTGAGTCGTCAATTCTATCCAAAAGCAATGATGGTGGAACTAGTGAAATCAAGCGTGGAAACAGTGATTGGGGAATTGACGGAGAACAAAGAACAACAGGCGATTAATTTCTTTCTTTTTATTAATGAATTTGCAGAGTATGTGGATAATGCCTTGTTTGTCGAGTGTTGGGAGTATATTGCTCCCGTAACGGACCTGTTAACCTCTGAAAACACTCAGATGAGCTTTCGAATTCACAAATTGATGTTAAAGTTATTCTTTCGGATTTGTTCGAAATGTATCAATTTGAGTTATGCTTCGAATGGAGTGGATTTAATGTTGTATATAGTGTAGTTTGTAATATGTAGAACGAAGATGTATATGAGAGAGAAAGATTTGGAATCAATGCGAAGATGGAGGGAATGTATATGTGATGGACAGATGCAAGAAATCATCTCAAGAGCTTGTGAAGTACTGATGAATGATTGTTTGAATGATGTAAGAATAGTATTGGAGTAATCACTCAGTCGCTAGATATTCAAATGAAATCGATTTCTTATACTGCAAAAATCATCTCAATTTTAACCAAGGCAGAAAGAGATTCAATGATGAGTAATTCCAATGAGTGTCATGAATATAAGGTTTTATTAATTCACTTCTCAATTCTGAACTCTCTAGACAAGATTCTCGAAGTGTGTTTACCCTGATAGCCTGCTTATTGCGTGAGAAAGGATTAACACAAAAGGAGATATATGATTGGGTGAATACAGAATGTATCTTTATTGAGCAATTATTAAAGAATGATTTTGATAAGTAAGAGATGAATTGATCAATCTAACTCTCTTTATAGAGATAATTCTTCAGTGTGTGAATCATTCTGTTATTCCTTATGGTCTCTACTTCATTACTACCCACTTTCTCTTCTTCACAATATTCTTTCTTCTTCTTCTCTTGATATTCTTCTGACTATTACTCTTACTGATGACAGCACAAATACTCGTAGAGCTGCTTGTTCTGTCCTCCAGGAGGGTATAGGTCGTGGTGTATGGGATATAGAGAGAGATCAAGTCAATGAATATGCTAATGATTTAAGTGTTATGTCTCTGGATAGTGTGTAAGTATATTTACTCAGTCGTGTGTTCTTTTCATCTCATTCATGCTTCACTTTCCATTCACTCATTCCTCACTCTTACTCATCTCACAGATTCTCCTACATTCTTCCTCATCTCTCTCTTCTTCCTTCTCTCCAAGTATTCACTCAATCACTCATTCATTCTCTTCTCTTCTCCTCATCTTTTTCTCCTTCAGTTACTAATTCCTTCCTTCTTTCTCTCCCTCGATTCGCTACCATAAACTCATCAATCATTCATTCTCAACTCAATTTTCTCCTTCAACAATTACACTCATTTAATCACTTCGCTGTTCTCACCAGATTCATTCTGTCATTTATTGCTGCTAATGTCAAGATTACAGAAGAAGAGGCTATTTCTATCAGAGATGAAATCACTTCTATTTTTACCATTCCAGAAAGTGATGTGTTAAAACCTGAAGTGTATAAAATCAAGCTGGAATTCATCAGTGCCTGTCTAGAATACCAAAAATATTTCAGTATTGAGTTATTCCAGAAATCTGATATAATCAAAGAATTCCCTAAATTATTGGTATTTCCACCTCGATTACTTCGAAGTGATAACTATCGTCCATATGCTATTCGGAGTGTAATTGAATGTATGAAGGATAATCAAATTGATGTGATTCCCCAAAATAGTTCGAATCATACTGTAATGGAATTGTGTTCCGAATTGTGTTCTGGTCATTTCGACATATCATGGTATGATCAAATAAGTGAGAATCAGAAGGAATTAATGATAGAGTGTGTTTGTGAATATTGTTGTACAACCGCGGGAATGCTTGAGACAGGAATGGAGTTGGTACTGAAGGGAATGAATACGTATCGAGTGACCCATCAAGGCGATGTGGGTTCAAAGATAAGATTAAGAAGTTTGATGGAATGTCAGAGATTATTACAGTGTATGAATGGAGTAAGTGATTGTGAGATGGGTACTAGTGGTCTCAATCAATATAACACTATCCAATCAGAAGATAAGACTGACATCAAATCTTCAGAGATCACTCAGTCAATACGAGATGACTCAGAACTGAATCATTCCTATATAGTAAGGAATCGCTTAGGAATAGCTCTTACTTCTTCCTCTTATATCACATATTTCCCTTTCACACTTGGTTACCTTATCTACTCCAATCAATCTCAGCCATCCGTGTCTACTCCTCATACTATCACTCCTTCACTCACTAATTCACAACTTCTTCTTCTGACAAACATCACTCATTCCCTTCTCACATTACTTGCTGAGCAGAATTCTGCTGTGAGAATGAGAGCAACGGAAATACTCTTTCTTCTGGCTAATCCTGTCTTTACTCAATCATCCTTCATTTCCGCGGTTATTCAGGCCTTTCCTCCAACTCTCACGAATCCGACCAGCTACTCCCAAGCTACGATTATTGATGTGATTTTCGACAATTTATGTAATTCCATTTTTATTCATGATTTCTGTAAGGGAGTGGTATTTCTTGTTGGTGGAATCACTCCTATAATCAGTGATCAAGCACGTCACAGACTGGTTTCTATTGTAAGTACTGAAATCGGGAAGAAAAGGATTGTTCCAGAATTTGTCATGATTCTGAGTCAATCAGTCGACAACAAACGAAATGAGCTAATAGCAGCCTTAAAAACAGTGATTGTATGCTTGAGTTGTACAAGTGAAATGAGTTCAGACTTAAGTCGGACTCTGTGCGAAATCTGTTTGACTCTGAGTAAGCGGTATGAACGGAATCGTGTTGTAATGACGAATGTGAGTGAGTTAATCAATTTGGTGGGTGATGGATTCCCAGTGGAGGCGAGAGCGGAGTTACTGAATCGCCTGTTACAAAGTACTTTTAACAATGTGCGTGAGAATGCCACAGAATTCAAATTACTTGTATTAAATGAGTGAACTGTTTGTTAGAATCAATTGGATTGTAGACCTACTATGAATAATCACTATTATCATTGTATATAGATGTCATAATACTCTGCATATTGCTAAACTACTTTATTGTGAATCAAGTGTTAGACAAGACTCTTCATACTAGGTCGCCTTCTCATTGCTTCAACAAACAACTCAATGCTTCTTTACTTTCTTTATCTGGACGGTCAATACTCGACCATCAACTGTCTTTCGATTCATTGCGGTAATCGCCTTCTCTGCTTCGCTCGCTTCGCGAAAATTCACAAAGCCATAGCCCTTACTAGCTCCTGTTACTCGATCACGAATCACCTTAAATCTCATATCATTTGATTTCTCTCACTTTGGCACTCAACACCGTTCCAAACGGTGAAAATAACTGAAATAAATCGGAATCTGTAAACTTTGGAGAGAAATTGTAAATAAACAGATTTGCATCCGAGGAATAATTCGGATGGGTACGAATCTTTTCTACCTGTTTTGATTCAGTCTGGGCGGTTGGCTCAGGCATCGTTGTAGCTATCTTCAAATACAACCAGAAACACCTACTCTCATTCACTACTTCTTCAGAATGAACTCCACTGAATGTAGGTGCGATTGGTTGATAAACATAACGAATGGGAGTAGAATCGAGTGTCGGAGTGGTTTCATTCTCTGCAACAGTCTATTCATCATCCAAAAATAATGAAAACAACAGGATTCGAAGAAATTGAGGGATAATTGAACATCATGTTAGAGGGATAGAAGGGATAAAATGGAAACGGATATACCTATCATCTAAACAAACTGAAACACTTACCGGCATCATAGGAACAGGATTCTGAACATCTTGTGATATGAATTCATTTGTCTTCATTTCTGTTGAAAATTGATTTCCTTTGTGATACTGACTTGCTGTATTTGCATATTTAACCTGTAATGCATTTGTCATCTAAATGACACATTCTCTTAGTACTCCCTACACCTTCGCATTTGTATTTGTTGTGATACTTTTCAATCAACGCATCTGCTACAGTCGGATCCACAAAGATGAAGGCACAACCTTAAACTGTCACAACATATTCTATTTCTACCTTTGTGCTCATGTGTATTTCGGTCTTTAATGATGTATGCATTCTGAATTACAAATGACTCGGAGAAGATTTGAACAACGTCTTGTTCGGTCATCGTTTTCGGGATCTGACCCACAAATAGTTTCTTCCATTGAGGCTGGACGAATTGCGGTGGATATGCAATAAAATATGGATTCATTTGCATAGGAATGACTACAAGTGAATGCTCTCCACTTTAAATCCTACAGTTTTGTTCCATTCCCATCGGGAAAGTAGGAGTGGGTTGGTCTCTTCCGTTCATGGTACCTATCAGTTCCAAGTAAACTGAAAAATCTTACAATACAAACGATCAATACACAGAAACGGGATTTGAAGATGACATGTTATCGCGGGAATTCCGTATTATTATCGTTCAATCCAATCTTTTAAACTAGAAGTATTGGCGGTATTTAGATTTGATATATGTGCTATACTTAGTCCCTTTCCAAATGACTTTGCAAAACTTAAGGACATCATCCTACCCTATCAGGTGATTCGGTCAGTAAATAAGTGTTTTTAACATCCTATTTTTCCAGATCTATCTCCCTTTCCACAGTTATTCATTTTCAACACTCTCCTTGCTATCATGTATGGGTACCCATCTCTAGGCAGTAAAGAGATTAAACGAGTAATAATAACTGTCAACAGAACGAAGTGTCACGTGTTTAGTGATAAGAGTAGAAACTCCTTGATTATCAAGGAACTGCTGATTGTGTGGTTCCATCGAGAAAAAAACTTTGAAATCGAACCCAGTATTTGGAACGATGAGCGATACAACTCTTGTGGCTAACAAGACAAAGGTATAACAAGATTATTGGGGTTAACCGCAGAGTTTCTTTGTTGTCCATACCAGAGTGATTCCTGAGCAGGCCCTAGCTTGGAAGAGGCAGTACGGTGCTTTAAAGCCCATAATTGACCTTGTCGCGACTTCCCAAAAGGAACTCTTAATGGAGTTACAGAACTGTGGTTTTTCGTTCTTTTACAACGAGAAGGTCTACTACGATCAGGTTGTGGGCAACCTTGATAGAGACAGGTTGATAGTAGCTGATATGAGCTCCAACACAACCAAAGAGTACGTTTCGTCCCTTGACAAGTGTGGAGTTAGTGTTGTAGCTGTTGAGAGTCTTGAAGATACTGAAGCATATGCGGAGGTTCTTCCTAATGTTCGTTTCCTTCTCCGTGTGGGAACTACCGATGCCATTTACGACTCGGGATGTCCTGTTAACGAAGTTGTTCATTCTTTAGTTGCTGCTCAGGAACGAGGCATTCCTGTATTTGAATTCTCCAATCGTGAGTCGTAGATGTCCTCTCTTCTTTTTCTGTGTCCAACTGCTGACAATGCTGCTGTAATTATCAGTATGATTCGTTCCTTCATCGAGACTCCTGATGTTTATCTTGATTCCATCTATATCATTGGAGAGGGTATTCAGGAACTTGCAAATCGTTCTGATTCGGAATCTCTGTCTACCTTTTCTTCTTTGAAGGAATTGGCAGAAGAAGTTCCAATTTTGGTTGATGGCTCTCGTTTCTTTATTGCTCCTGCCTATACAATATATACTCATATCATTGGAAAGAAGCTGAAGTCTAACGGTTCTGAGAAACGAATTCTGTATTATACAGATAATGGTGTTTACTGTTCCTTCTTCAATGCTCATATTCATCGTGAGGTGATTAATCCTGTTCCTGTGTTTGTCCAGCAGCCTTCAGCTGATCATCGTGAAGTCTTTAATACTACCATTTTTGGGCCAACATGTGATTCGATTGATAATTTGGGTGATGGATTTGTTCTTCCCGAGTTACAGATTGATGACTGGCTGAAGTATGAAGGTAATGGATATAGATGCAGCAATTATTCAGCTCGTTTCAACGGATTTGAAGATCCTGATGTGATTGTTGTATAGTGTGGGTTGTTTGTTATGAGCATGCTATGGGAGTGAAATGAGTATTGTGGATATGGCTATCAGTGTGTGTTCAAGGTTATTGAAGAAAATATAGATGTGTCGTTGCTCATTTAAGTTTGAGGAGCAGCTATTGTTACCTGCACACTATCCAAAGAATCCATCGACAGGACAGTCCCTTTTGCCTATTGCTCTAAACCCTCTGAAGGACAGTCACATCCACCAAGTTGGATAGAAGTGGAAAATGCCATCCGCAGTCCATAGAAGGTTCGAGATGAGTCAATTCTAAAAAAGTACTGTGGTGTATAGGATTATTATTACCCATTGTCATATCATTTTTACAACACATTTAGGGATTAATGACAGGAAACTATTCTGCAATATGCTGATAATGAAAACACTGCCATACTCACTTTTATCACCGAAAAGGAACCAATTAATCCCAATCTATAATCTAATAATGAACCATTATTATTTAAAAGTAGCTTGCATTTCTGTAAGTGCTTATCCATACTGTCTCGAAAACTCCCTATAACTACCCCAAATGCAAATTAAAACTAACAGTGTGATTTGCCAGACATCTTAATACAGTACCCCAACTTGTTTTGATGGATTTCAAGCCCACTAGAGTATTTAAGTTGAAAGTATTTGATTAGGAATCTCCCAAAAAAACTGCCAATCCCCGAGGGACATTTTCTACTTCGTCATTCTTTGTTTGATAGTTGTTCATTCTATTCGTTTTTGTGGATGGAAACTCCTTTATTGAGCAATTCAGGCGGGTGTCCTGCCCCTCATCGATCTGCGTTGCCGAGAGTTTCTACGGTAACAGAACGGTTATCAGTACCGAATTTTGAAGATTATCGGTACTTCGGAGCCCGTCCTCGTAGTATTCCTTCTTCTCTTGGAGACTATTGTTCTTCAGATTCCTTCTCTACAATTCAATCTTTAATGATGCCTGATGCATATAATGCATTATCAGATAGCTCTGTTGCTATTCCTGTTTCCACTCCAGAATTATCCATTGAAGTACTTCCATCGATCTGTTCCGATCGATTTGCAAATTCTCCTTCCTACGAGTCCCTTTCGGAATCTTATCGAAATCTTCCATATAAAGACCAGCAGTCGTGGAGACGAACTGTCTCTGACTTGGCTTTTCATGACTCACCGTCCTTTCGAACTTTCTTTGCCTACGATCCATTCCGTGAAGACGAACCCCTTGAATCTGGTTTGGTCACCTTGGACAGCGACTCCGAGTTAAATGCAGTTCCTGATCGTGGATCAAAGCGTCCTACCGATCCTCAGCCAACTGATGTTCCGAAGTATCTTTACCACTGTCGTGATTATGAAATTGGTGTTTGTTGCCGTGGCGATAAATGCAAGTTTATTCATGATCCTTCAAGACGTAAGTTATTTCGGTGAATAGTTACTGGATAGGGCCTCCTGAGGATGTAGATACGTTAATTCGTGCTAATTTGTAGAAGATTCCCATATGTCGCGACTATCAAAACGGGAAGTGCCATCGTGTGAATTGTCGTTTTCGTCATATTCCAAAGAAGTGAATTACCATCTTTCTATATTGCAAAGAGTTCTTCTGATTGTGGAGAAACTTTCGAAAGGCATCTGTTTGTGAACTGTTACTCAAGTGATATTGTTTCACATCAAATACAATTACACACAATATTCAAACAATCGAACAAGACTTCCTTTGTTCATCATCTCCCTCGTAGTCTTCACTACTATTTGATTCCATCATCGACTGTGACGGTCCTTCTTCAGGTGGAGATTCACCAACTTCACTACTTTCCTTTGTATTTGACGGTATATCCGTAGTGGAATAATAAATAGATGACTCCCGTGTTGATAATGGAGTGATATGATTCTCATTTGACAAGTCTTCATTTCGAGTTGTTGACGAATATGGAGTAAATGCACTTGTTCGATTACCAACATGGGATGGTTGAACTGCTCCTGCTCGTACAGAAGGCATAATGATGGAACGGGAAGTGGTAGGTGCCACTAACTGTTGATATGTGGAAGCAGGGGGAACATGCTGTCTCCGTTGCTCACGCTTAGCTTCCTCGATGGCATTCATCTCATTCACAACTACTCATAAACAACCCATAGGCGAAACATACTTGCTAATTTAGGTGCCAATTCATTTACAAGCGAACATAAAGGACGAATTTCCTTTGCCGGAACGAGCTGAAATTGATCGACAAAATGGAGATAATGATTTAGGGAAAAACGGAAGTTGTTTTCGCATTTGCACTTCACTAGAAGAGCATGATGACTACATGATGAAGATACAATTCCTCATACCTGCACCAGATATGTGCATATACTCGATACATACGGCGAAAAATGCTCTGAACACGCTCTTTGAAATCTGGTGGAAAAGGAACAGCTATAAATGATTTAAAAGTTTTCAATCAACTACATTCTTCTACGGGAAATAAGCTATCATCTTGTAATTGACTTACTAGCCAATTTAGTAAAAAGTCAATATAGATCTTTGCTGGTAGCCGTGTCGGCCTACAATATCGCTGTTTGTCAACCCAAAGGAACTCAAAACTATTGATATAAGAAAGTCTTTCATCCACCTACTTTTCACCAGCAGACATGAAAGGGCACGTTTCTGCAGTACACTCATCATGCACAACACCATAGAGCATAGCAATGTCATTGTAAAAATCAACGGCTAAAGGGGTTAATTTTGCTGCTAATTCCCTACCATGAACAGCAATCCACTCATTGCAGTCCACATCCTCAGGACAAATCACTGCATTGGCGATTCCTTCCCTAAAACAATGAACAAAGAGAATATGAACAAACCTTGTTAGCGTCTCAGTAGCCCGCTTGTGTAAGGAATCACGAAGGGTTCCCTTTTTATGTAGAACACGTGTGCCAAATGGGCTTGACATGGCAATTGGCAATATGAAGAAAAAGATAACAAAAGCAAGTAATTGTTGATTTTGCTACCAAGCCACGCCTTCCCTTCTTTTTAGTCAAATGCCCGAAAAAGAGGACAACTTTGGTTCCGCCAACCATATTGTGATTTGTAAACTGATCATATTCCTGTGATAATCGACATCGTATCAGAGTTGTGTGTGTTGATATGAAGTGTATCCATTGTTTGTAGAATTGTGGTAAGTAGAAGTCTGTATTTGGAGTTGGTGTAATGAAGTTGGATTGAAAAGCTACTAGTTTTGAACTTACTAGAAAAGACAGAAATATGAACTAATTGTAGTCACCGGAATTAGCATCAGTTTAGAGAGTTTCCAAGGTCATGTATTGTAGCAATGAAACGGAAGGATAGTAATAAGAAGGAATTATACTACTGTAAAGAGGGAGGGTAGTTTTGAAAAGAATGAGAGATTAAGTGTATCTTCCTGTCCGATAATCTTTAATTGTGTTTTAAAGTGTAAAGGATCCATAATTGCATATCCACGTTTCTCATCTATAACTAACTGTTGTTCTGAACCAGAAAGTTCATGATTCAGCATAACTATTTGGTGCAGGATAAACAGTTGAATGGAAAGCAACGAACTCTATTGATGATGGGAAGAATATTATACTCTGTATTGAGACCAAAGAGAGTACTGTTATAAGAGATGGATAGGTTATTTCATGACTATCAAAATACTTCCTATATTGGAGTGGGTTTACGCTGTGGAGGTCGATTAGGTGATAATCCTGATCTTACTATGCATTTATCAACTCAACAAATTCGTAATGCATTGACAAAACTCCAAAAGACACAAGGACCATTCTTCCTCTCTACTGTATCACGGTATGTGAAAGATACTATTAAGAAATCCATTCCATTAGATTGGATTCATATGAATAATGAGAAAGTTATGATTGTTGATACTCAATTAGTCAATTCCGAGCAGACAGTCCGGAAGCTACTTTTATCGGTAGCGGAACTCATGCTTTGGGGTAAGAGTCAACAATGTTATGGCATTGTTATGAGCACATTCACACTTGTAGGTTGTGCTATGGCTCAGAAGAATCCATATTTGGTTGGTGTACAATATTCATCATATGTAACAATGACTTCCTTTATGTAATGGAGTTATAACTAGAGATTTGTTCTTTATTGGGACGAATCATAATTCAGGATGTTTGTATTTGCCACTTTAATGAATCGATTGTTTCTTTACAACAATGCTTTTTTGAAGATGAGAGGGATTGTTTGAGAATAGTGTATTAACTTCATTTATCTTAACTCTCTTTTTTCAATTGAATCCAGCTCTAACAACTTGGAACACACTTCTGATTATCACTTCATACTTGATTTCATTCTTCTATTTATCATTTCTTACAGATTTGATTGTATCCAAAGTGAATGTTCAAGTGATGATGAATATCTGTATCTGAATTCAACTGAGTGGGAGTGAAACATCCCAGGATTTGCAGTAAAGGAATCAGCATTCTAAGTGATTCTTTATTAGGACAGGTCTATTGAAACAATACAATGATCCCATTTGGTTTTCTATGTGAATCAGTTTGAGACAAACAATTGATAGAATTGAACAACACATTTCATGACCCATTCTTGATTTGATGATTTGTTCCAACTGTTGAGCATCTA
>JANPWN010000849.1:0-34915 GCA_027406425.1 Blastocystis sp. subtype 8
CAGAAGCATCAACATAGTATCTCCATTGAGTACTATCAGATAAAGTCGTTTGAGAAGTTGCTACAGATGAACCAAATATCAAAGAACTACCAATCACAACAATAGATAAAAGAGTAAAAAGATAAGACATTTTATGGTTCAAACACGAAACGGGAGTTTCACTAACGAAAAGGATCCACAACTTTCGAGAATCTGAAAACAGAAAAAATCTTAATACTTTTTGGATAGTAGAAGAATACATATTATATACAATGTTTTGATGATATATTCGACTAGTTTTGATAGATCGACACAATAGTTATTAGATTCCTGGATTGTTCTTACATTTCAAAACAAACAATAGAGTGTTACAATTTAGATTCAGGCAGAGTAAGATCATATATGTCTTGTGAAAAGGGTCTCTTTAGGATCTGTGTTGCTCCCAATAAAGAGGAACCTTCTGTTACAATTGATGATAGAGAAGAATCACAATCCACTGGTTCACAGTTTTTTACCACTTTTCTTACCAGCATAGAGCGTAACCCAATTTTCATAACAGAATTCACTTTCTGCGGACTACTTTGTGTTGATCCAGGCGAACTCCGTATTTCACTAATTTGAGTCCCTTCAGACTTCTGTGAAGTGAAGTATCTACTGTGATTTACTATTCCTGAAGCTGGTGAGGAGGAAGTTGATTCGGTTTGTGACCGTTCTCGAAGGATTTCCTGTTCGATTCCTTCGCACGCTTTTAGCATTTCCTCATCTAGATCGATATCGTTCAGTTGATTCGGAGGAAGAGGATTCAAACTTTGAAGGGCAGAGTTTGGATTCGGAGGAAGAACGGTTGGACTTTGAGGAGGGAAGTACTGACTAACAGGAAGAGCTAGTCGATTCCTCTGTTCGATTTGTTGTAGCGGTTGGGATGACAAGGGCTGAACAGTTTGTACATTTCTCACAACCTTCATAGCTTGTTCAGCTTGTTCCCTCATCGCTGCTTCCTGTTGCTTTCGCATCAGCCCTCGTGAGCAAAAGGGTTGCTTTAATACAATATGATTCTCATCCAAGAACTTGTGAATACATTCTAACAGCACTGCTCCGAATCGATTCACAGTATTCGGCGTAACTCGATCCATAGTCAACAATTCTGCTTCAGTCGTTGGAACAGTAATCGATATCTCCTCTAGCACAGGTCCTGTCAATGCAGTAAACACCTTCATTTCTTTCAGTTTCTCTCGTAATTCCATTAATTCTCGTAATAGCTTCTCCTGATATGCAGGAGGCAGTCGGGGGTTCACTTCCACTTCTAGATCACTCTTTACCATTTCATTCTTAGTCTTCTTTGCTTTCGTCAGCGAGAAAGACAATTGGTGTTTCCACAATAATTCCACTCTCACACCCGTTGTGATGTATACAGTGTTGAACCCGCTTGCATTCTTTCGATGACTCTCGCTCAGACATCCCTTCTTCATCATATCATTGATTACCGTTTGGAGATCATCTTGTGATATCTCCTTAGCACACCCGAATTCACTACAACTCTCGGCCTCGATACGCATTCGCTGAGGAAAAGTCTTCTTCAATTTCCCCTGAGCGATCTGGATCAAACGAGGAATTGTCAAATCACTATTCGCAAATAAGGCAACTACCCATCAACTCCATTCCAAAAAAACCTACCAATTTTGCTTAGTGCAAAAGCGATATGAGTCATATCAATATCTTCCAGTTCCTGTGGTGCCAAGCAATTATCACACAGATTTCCCATCCAACCACAATTCTTCTTCTCAAACACCTCACTGAAGTACTTCAGAATCAAACACCGACGACACTGCGTTCTATTCAGACAATAATCCACAATATGCGATAGTTCCTGGAGATTGTGATAAGTCATCGAATTATTGGATGAATCACGAATCAAGCTTTCAATCACCTTTTTGTCTTTCCAACTAAAATATAGAATACAGTCTGCTTGATGTCCATCACGTCCTGCACGACCAGCTTCTTGATAGTAATGAGTCAGAGAGTGCGGAATTTGAAAATGAATGACAAACCGGACATCTGTCTTGTTAATACCCATTCCAAATGCAACAGTGGCAGCAATGACCTTAAGCTTATCGTTTGACCAACTACATTTCATCAACACATACTTCCTTACTCTTCTTGAACACGTTTTCGTTCTTCATCTGTCAAACCAGCGTGATAGAATCCAATTTTATTCGCATAACCCACATCCCTTAACTGTTCTTTCAACGCGTTACACACTTTACAGCAGAGACTCTGAGTTCCACAATAAATGATACCCGTTTGATTGAACCGTTTCGTTCGAATATATTGGCTTATTTCTTCTATACAAGTTTTATCCGACTTCTTTTGCTGTACTTCATAATATAGTTCTGGTCGATTAAATGATTTCTGAATCACCAATACTGTCCGCGGGGGAAGACCCAAAATCCGCAGAACATCCGTTTTTACCATATCTGTTGCCGTAGCTGTTAATGCCATCAATGGAACAGTTGGAAAGTTGGTATTTCGAATTTTCCCCAATTCTTCGTAATCGGGTCGGAAGTCATGCCCCCACTGTGACATGCAGTGTACTTCATCAATCACAAAGAGACTCATATAGCCCATTTCTGCCAATATCCGAAACAACTTCTGAATACCTTCTGATCGCGACAATTTCTCTGGAGTTGTATATATGAGTTTCTGAGTAGGTTGTCTTCGGCTCCTCACACAATTCCACAATTCACTTACACAGTCATCTCCTGCACCATTGCCCATAATCACTCCAACACTTACAGAAGCGTCTCGAAGTGCTGATACCTGATCCTGAACAAGACTGATCAGTGGACTGACGACTAGTGTCACTCCTTCCATCATAATGGCTGGCAACTGATAGCATAGAGATTTGCCTCCTCCTGTTGGCATCACACAGAACACTGAATATCCACACAGTGCTCCTCGGATCACCTCCAACTGACCTGGTCGGAAGTCATTGTGGCCAAAAACATTCTTATTGGTTCGACGAAGATCTTGAATCGTTCGCGGACATGAAATCAATAAACGGTTGATATTTGGAATCAATGTATCATCTCCGAATTTGGCGAAGAAGGAGCCAACAATGACTTTTCCAACTCCATCCGCTGCCACCTTCATTTTCGACGCTTCTGCTTGAGATGGGACGAATTGTACGGTGTTTGAGTGAACCACCATCGGTTCAACTGGTTGTGAGTCTACTAGCGAAGACACGGCTGGTGTGTCCATCATATCCTTTTCACACTCTTGGATAGCATCCAGGATGTCAGGTTCGAGAAGAGAGTCGAGGTAACTGTCATCTGATGAGACTGCTGAACTTCCCTTTTGATAAGAAGTCGATGAAGAGAACTGAGGAATAGATGAACTGAATTGTTGAGGTCCAGATGAACTGAGTTGAGGAACAGATGAACTGAACTGTTGAGGTGCAGAAGGAGGGAACTGAGAAACAGATGGATTAAACTGTTGAGGTCCAGATGAACTGAGTTGAGGAACAGATGAACTGAACTGTTGAGATGCAGAAGGAGGGAACTGAGAAACAGATGGATTAAACTGCTGAGGGGTAGATGCAGGAAAATGCGTAACAGCTGGTGGTACAGAAAAAGAAGGAGATGATACTGGGACAGATTGGATAGAATATTGCTGTAGTTCTGGTACTGTTACAGAAGACTGATAAGATGCTTGTGACGTAAATAACTGGTTTGCTTCCTGTTGAGGGATAGATCGCTTATTCGACATAAATGATGTTTGTGCAGGCGATTGACTTACATACTGTCGATTTACAACAGCAGGCGCAGGTAAGGGGATAAAGAGCTTATGATCTTGATTGATCCACTGGTTATAAGAATTGATAGACACACCATCAACAACACTAAATGACTAACAAGTTTAGAAAACAACTACCTTGTTTGAAGAGAGATATCGCTCATGTCCATTCGATAACGTAATTCCTTTTCCAAAGTTCCGTGAACCTAGGTCATTATAGTATATTCCAATTCTAACACTTTGTAACCATTTTAATTCATTCCGAGTAACACTATCATTAGAACTCCCAGATTGAACTTGAGAAGGCCTCACATTCCTATTTCTGGAAGAAATCATTCGAGATTAACTAAACATGAGTTGCCGCCAACTCTTCTCCTTCTGCAACGACTGAGCTATTTCAATTAGAAACAGAAATTTTCATAACAAACATAGAAATTACTTTCATTGTTCCATTTGTTCCATAATCCCATGAGCAGTCTTTTCAAGTTTTTGTTTCTCTTCTTCTTTCAAGCGTTGTTCGATTCGCTCTCTGTTAGGTCTATATTTCATTCCCACAACGAAGACCATACTGCGGAGCCTTCTCAAATAGGAGAATCATTAAAGAGATGTTATCTTTACTACCCTTCTCTAAACACATATCCAAGAGTTTACAAACAGCATCTTCCACCTTCTCGTAACTCTCAAGTAAATCATTAAGATCGTGTACTAAATCTCTTGGATTTGGATACACATCCCACACACCATCACAGGCGAATATCAAGTAGTTATCGTCCGTACTCCGAGAGATCACTCGAACATCAGGCTCACAGGACACTTCCTGGGCAATTGGAGACAAGCCATTATTCTGTTTATATGCAAAATCACCAAATGCCCTTGAAACAGCTAAATCACCATTGACACGATTATTCACAACCACACCACCTGCATTGAAGATGCGTCGTTTCTCTACTTCCTATTTTATTAGCCCAGTTCTTTCAAGTGTACCAAGGCTGGTTTGTGATCAACAGAGAGTGGATTTGCTTCTCCATTTCGACTCAAAACGCAACGCGAATCACCCAAATTTGATATGATATAGTGAGTGGTAGTGACTAACCCACAGATCGCCGTACTGCCACTCCTAGTCTATTCATTACTGATCAGTTAAAACCTTACAATCTGGGACTCTCGAATCTCGTCATCAAATCGAATGAAGGCTCGTTTGATTGTCCCCGCTAAGTCATCGGGAGTTGGATTCTATATCAAAGCTTTAATTAGAAAGCTACAGCAATTGAATCGTCTGCGTACTGCTTTTGAATCGTCTTCAGGATATGAGACTCACTTCATCTCAAGAATAGACAAATTATTACCAGTATGAAGAAGTAAATATTCCACCATGACCATCGAATACACCAAAGAATCCAGACCGAGGAAGCCAGGAGAGATTGGGCTCAAAGATGTGAGTGTCCTACTTAATGATACCACCCTCATAGGCTCACCTCCATACTCGTTCTCCAACCTTGCATAGATACAACCACTCCTTTGTGTCCCTCAAACTCAAACGATTCAATGTGCTTCTCCGTAATCGGCTGATTCAAGATGTTTCCCATGTTCCTGCAATGAACAAAGCAAGAACAGGTTTGATAGCCTTTCTGAATAAATGTGGAATTCCCGTGGAATGGAATCAAACAATCAGATTGACCATATATCGCAACAAACAAATCATTGATACATCTATTCCTTCAGAAAAACACGAACATTAGGATCTGAACCAATTCGGCTATATGTGTACCCATACTCCCGAAACAGTTGTTTCATCTCACGTACACCTCCAAATACCTTTTTAATATCCGAATTTGTGATTACTACATATTGACGTACAGTTAAACAAAATCGGGCAACAAGCTCTTTTATGAATGTCCAGTCTATGATTAAGAGATTGAGGATATAATTAACCATTAACCCGAGTGTCGATGAAAAACGTGGATATCCTAGTCTGCGCTTTCTGATTTGTTTCTTCAATTATCGAGATCATTTTCGACGCATCAGAAACGGGAACTATGTGCCACTGATCAGAAGCGTACTCTGAAAGAGTCGAAGCACACTCCATTGAACAGAATGACTATAGATTACCTCAATAGGCGCATGTGATACATAGATAGTACCAGTTGGTACAGAAACCAGAAATGGGATTTCAAAGTCACGGACATCATGATTTCCAATGACTGCTATTACTCTATCACTATTAATTGAGAATCACCTCTACTGGGAATCTGTTGTTTCAATATTGATTGAAAAATCATGGGATTTCAATTCCGTTGTTATATAAGAATCATCTAGTCATCATCAACTACCATCTCCACTACCATCTTCTGAATGCAGCAATTTGATTCTAGAATATGATGCAGCTATTTATAAACATAGAAACGACATACTATTACACTGTTCCAAAGCTTCTCGGATGTGTACATATTTATCCGCATTTGTGTCTATATGATATTCTATATTCAACTGTGAGAATAACGCGTACGATTTCCAAACGAAGAGATGGGGATCACTGAAACATCACTTTGCTTGCTATTTCTGTTTCGGGACATTGAATACCAAAAAAAGAATACAACTGATGATAGAACAACTACAACGATTCCCGTCTTCAACATTCTAATGATCTTTTGTTTTTCACTTGAAATTGAGCTTTATGCAACCCCTAATGATCATTGATCAAGGGATACGCATGCTTGTCAAAACGAAGAAACCCTTCATATCCTATTCGGTACTTTGTTGGAATGGATGATCTTGAATACACTTGTGAGACGAAAGGAGAGTGTGATTACTATCTCGACAACGATTACTTGTCAAGAAGTAGTAGGATCGACAATGTGCAGATCAAGAGCATTCTTGAAACTATGGGAAGTGCAGCTAAGAATCTAAAGCCCTCCCTATCCTTTTCCCAACGCATGCTCCAAAGAATAACCACTGTCCACCTAGAAGATATTCTTAATTCGTAGAGTTTTGTAGATAATTCAGATTACATTGATTTCAAAGCGCTCTCTGTTGCTGATGCTGATTGCAGTACTAGCGAACTGTCAACTCATGAAGAAGCAACTTGTACTCTAATTGATCGATTTGTTTCGAGTTTTATTGAGGAACAACTACAAATCGGAGATGTTGTGTTCGTGTTCGTTTCTTTAATCATAGAAATTGATTATTCAAACTGTTAAGAATTATGAAACCGATTTTTCATGGTCCTTCGATGACTTGGAGAGGAATGCCATCTATTCCCTCCTCTCCGTTATGCATGATGACTCAAAGACTGATTTGCGAACAGAATTGAGTAATATTGTCACCAAGCAATGTAATTCACTTCTCCTGTTTTGCCTCTCCCTTTTCTTCATTTGTAGACATGATACGCCCATCCTCGATTCTGTTCCTGCGGCAGTCCCGCGATGCTACTCTTTATCTCCAGGATGTAACTGCCAACAACTTGATGATTGCACCTTCACTTTGACCACTTCACGTCATTCAGGCCTCTTTTTGCTCCCTTCCTTTTCCCTCGACTCTGAAGGGCTCTCATTCACACTCACATCAACTAATACCACGACTGGGTCAATTGGGTTCATCCACGACTTGAGTCATTTCAGTGAAGACTATGAAATAACTGCTCAGTTCCACTTGGAATCAAATCGGTACGTGAGTCACCATCTCCATATCCAATTGAATCTTCATGAGAGTGAGATTGAGTATGAATTATCCAGTTCTTTCACTTAGACTTGTCACAGAAGAGGGAGAGATACATTCTTATCCGATTCCTGGTGAGCAACGTCATCGCAATCTCTTTGCACTTTTCATTCAGCCAGACTCTCAACTTACTCTCACCTACAATCCAGGATCCTCCTTCTCACAAGCGCATGTTCTTCTTCATCGTGATACTTGCATTCATATCATAAAAGATACAGTCACCATTCCTCGTATAGATCTTATCTTTGGTTAATTATAGTTATTGAAACAGATCAGAACTGGACACTACATTGTATCTTCCGATTGTGGTCCTATCCAACGACAGAAACACCCTTGATTTCTAATGATCAATGGACTCTCTTGATAACTTCATCTTCCTTAACTGTCTTCCAGAGTAGAGTAATTATTATATCTCTCCCACTTATCACTCCTGAAGGAAACTGGATCAATCTCACTCTCACTTCCATTTCCAACACTATAGAGCTTCAAGTTGCTGATAACGAATCCACTCGCAAGACTCAGAAGAATGCCTATTTGAAGTCTCCCACATCCATTGTCTTGAGTGATTCAGCACTCACAATGGATGTTCTGGAATTTGATCAATCCTTCAACCACACACTCCACACCCAACTCCTGTTCCCGTAATCTTTTATTTCCTCTATCATGTTAAGTTCTTCTCATTCGGTCTCCAATGGTCAATTCATCAACTCCATCACACTTCTTCACAAGGACTCTCTAGTCACTATCAGTCCACTGAACTGTTTTTGGTTATTCACCACTACTCCATTCCCCACTCATGCTCGACTCCTTTCCTATACTCTTCCATCACCTCCTGCTTCATCTTGGGACGAATTAATCGGATTCTGTGCTGAGAAGCTTGATAAGTCCGTTTTGATGACCTGAATAATGTGTAGGATGCGACGACTTGCTGAGGAATCAGAACAATCCACAAACACTCCAGGTTTTCGGACATCGCAGGATTTATCGCAACATATCTTGTTATTGCTGGAATGTCAGCCAATGACAATGAAATCTCTATCATTACTGGACCAACTGCTGTTCCTTCATAAGCCGTCACAGTCTCTCCTACCTCAATTTCAATCAGCCCTCATTCGGGAGTTCAACCATCGACATCGTGAGGAACATTCCTCCAGTGAAGAGAATCAAATAGAAAGCAAATCTTGTGAATCGAAGAATGACGATGATTCTTCCTATTCTCGTCTTCTTCAAATCATCTCAACCCATTTTGACGTCCTCTTTCCCTCAGGAAGCGATGAGGTGAATGCTTTGATCTTACTAGCACAGAAGGTATCATCTTCTTGTATTGTGAAAAGTGAGGGAGTGATCAACGAAGATCTCCTTCGAAGTGTATGTGAGAACCAGTTCCTGATGATTACACTTGCGAATCGATGGATTCCCCGACAAGAGACACTCCGATGGCATCGAGTACGATCCCAGCATGAATCTGAACTATTTGCCTTTGATAAGGATTTGACGAGTGATGACATTGTGATTGATGATATGGAACAAACCATTACAAATGTTAATATTCATCACCGTAAATTCAATATCGGGATTATCTCTCCTGCTGTTACTCGAGGATGTGTAGAATGTGTTTTTCGGTTAGAGGATGATCGTGTTGGCGATGAAATGGTGTGCTTTGGAGTATGTAGTTTACCTCTTGATACAATGAATTATGAAGAGAGTTCCTCGATGTGGATGTAAGAACAATAAACTACTCTTATTCTAGATATCGCTGTTATAACGGTGAACTATATACGCAAGGAGAAAAGCAAGAACGAGTAATCAATCGTGCACATCCAGGAGATACAGTCACTCTTAATCTCGATCTCTCGAATGCCACTCTAACTTTATCAATCAACAACAAGTCCTTTGGAGTGGTTTTCTCGAATCTTCCTCCTCATCTTCATTTCTGTGCTCTCTTTTACAATTGTCAACCTCCTCAACGAGCAGTGAAACTCCTCTCCATTACACGCCAGCCTGAACCTCCTCAATCAGTCTCGTTATCAAGTACTTCCGTTGACGAATCTACAGGAAACATGGACACAGCTCTATTACTGATTCATCATCTTACCCAGTTTGTTTTCTGATATCTTTTCACTTCTAGATGCTTCTTTACAACTCATGATCGAGTTTATTTGTTTACCCTACAAACTTTCCTCGATCGAGCCATCAACGCTTCTCATCTTCTCAAGCAATATAGTGGAAAGGGAGGAAGCATTGAAGAGACACCTTGGAACGAATTGTAGTTTTGTTGTAGGTATCTAATATACAGACTTCATCCTTCCTTCACATCCACAGATCTTGTTCCTCCATCTCTTCCTTCCTGTCTCTCCTTCCAACACAATATACTCACCTTCATTGGATCAGAACCCTTGTGGGCTACAGCTGTCCTCACACTTCCCAAACACCAAACTGCCATTACTCTAACATTCACTTATTCCTCCTCTTCTTCACCTCAACTCATTCTTGGTTTTGTTGATGCTTCTGCTCCCGAAGAGTGTTCCGGATTTCTGGGTTCCGATCAAACCAGCTGGGGTTTCAAGAGTACTGGACAATTGTAGTAGTTCTAAACTCTTCATTACCATAGGCTTCATAGCAATCACTGCACAGGTGGGGTTCTGTCACTGAACGTTCAGAATCCTATCAAGATTCGATTCGATTCGCAGTCCCATGAAATGACGTTAATTCTTGGAAAACAACAAATTACTATCTTTGATTCTCTCCCAGAATCCTGGAGACCTGCTGTCTCTCTCTTCACTCCCGGAGACACTCTCCATATTCAGTATTCTATTGAACAGAACGAAACTCCCACAGTGATAAGTTCTGAACCCATAGAGTATGAGAATGAAGTTTCGGAGGGGTGTGTGAAGATGACAATTCAGAGTTTGCAAGAACTAGGTCCCCTACTCACATCTCAGTCAGTGAGGCATTCCATAATGTACTTTACAATGTATGAAGATGAAATCTAGACATCAATATTGTATTGACTATATTATCCCTCTTCTATCAGCAACTGCACTTGCCGGTACTACTTCACTGCTTCGATACACAGAATTAACACGAGCAATCCTTCAACAAACTGAGCATTTCCAATCTCATAATGATAACTGTCTCTCTTTTCTTCATGCTCTTCTAGCCCAGCTGTTATCATTCATCTCAATGAAGAGTCCTTCCTCTCTGCCTCTCTCCATTCTCTCTTCAGGACTCACTCTCTCAGCATTACTGCAACAAGAAGAGGAGGAGTTCCAGTTTCTTAATTCTGAACACCAACAATACGAAGAAGAAGAGAAACAGTTATGTGAAGAGATGTTTGAAGGGAAGTCTTCACGAATTCAAGCGCTCTTTTCTCTTCTTTCCTCTTCCTCTCACCTTCCCTCTCTAATCCAACAACGACCATTTGCAATTCCCTTCACTCGATTCGCTCTTGTATTCCTCCTTCACCATTCATCAACAGTCTCTCTGTTTATTCATAGTCTCTTTTTAATTACTAGAGTCATGCTCTTTGCAGAGTACCTCCTTCATTCCCAAGTTTCTCTCCCTCCCTTTTTATCCAATGTGTGGAGAAGAGTTATCATGACAACTTGTTCTATTAATTCCTCTGTTATAACAGAAGATACTCTTAATCGAATTCGATTCTGTACTACTCATCTTAATCCCTGTTATGATGCTCTTGTCTTCTCACACTCCCACTATCATTCTTAGGAATTCGTCACTCCAACTTCTTCTTCACTCTCCATCGACTTTGATGAGAACACTGTACTTATTGGGACTTTTATTTACTTAAGGCATATCCACCTTCATTACGACAACTCTATCTACTTCCCCGCTCCTCAGCTCTCGTATCAGTCACTAGTTATCTTCATTCTAGTCCTCTCTCTTCACTTCACTCGTCAATCTCACACAAACTACTCTCACACCTGCTGAACTCACACAGTCCCTCCTCGATCACACTCATCTTATTCTTATTCGCTTGCGAGTTTGGAAATGTTTCCAAGAATTCTCTTCATCATTCGCATCATCAACACCAGATTCTGTAGTGGAAGTATTTCTCCAGCAGCTCCCCCTTGTTCCTTCAAGTGACAAAGAGAATGTGTATGAGAGTCTTAGTGATGGATTATGTGCGTGTGAGTCTATTCAAACAGCTATGCAATCCGAATATCAACAGACTCTCACAAACGTATTTCTTCATCTTTGTTCATCTAATCAAGTCAATGAACGGATCATCTGTCTTGTCATTCTTCCTTTTTCCTTTCACTTTTAGTTCTTACAAGCCCTATCTATCCCTCTGAATGAAGGACATCTACTATTCCTTCAACAACTGGATTTCCTTCCTTCTCTTTCCTCTCTTCTCACTGCACTTCTCAGCAATACAATCATCTCCCAGTCATTCCTTTCATTCCTCCTTCATTTCTTCCTCCTTCTCGCACACAAACTCACTTCTCTCTCGACATATCCGTCTTCATCTCTCTCTTTCTCTCGATCCTTCTCTGCAGACTCTCTTCCTGCTTCCTCCCTCTCCTCTTCTATCTCTGTTATGATTACCCAGCTCTCTACTCTTCTCTTCCAATTCCTCAAAGATCTCTCTTCGAAGCATCCTTCTCTCATCACTCCATCCATTGTCTCACTTCTCACAAGCACACTGCTCGTTCTTCTCCCTCGACCTGTTGTCAATCCAATTGCTTGGCTTCAGGTACTCCATTATTGTCATTCATGATCTAGCTTCTCGTTACTTCACTCAAAGATGTTGATACTGAAGCCCAAACCAGTCTCATCACCACTATTACTCTTCTCATTCCTCAAGTGGGAGAGATCGATATAAGCATAAAAGAAAAGACGTTAACAACACTCATTCATTCGCTAATTCACTCCTTCATTCTCACACCAGTCCCTTCTCCATCAATAGTCTTACAACATCAGTGCGCAGAAATTAATCTCTTCCGTTCGTTCTTGCTCTCATCTGAATGGTCTACACTTACACAGAACCATTTTATAGAACTCCTAAAGTCTTCCTCACTGTCATCACGTCTTGCAGTTACCAGTGTTCTGGGGGGTGATTTACTGAGTCTTTGTGAGAATGGAGAAGCTGTATATCGACGGAAACTCGGGGAAAGTGGTGAGCCATCAGAACGATGTTTCGTGAATTCAATCAATCGCAATGACAATACAGCCACTGTAATTCTGGATGCGTCAGGAGGTGAGTCCTCTCGAATCATGTAACTAGTTAGAAACTCTTCAAGTACCCTTACTCGCTCTTGATTATACTCTTCCTGTGAAACCTCAGTTGATGAGTCTCTCACATGAACTTGTACAAGCGACTTTTGCCTTATTGAATGAACCTATGCAGTCCTCTCTTCTTCACTCCCTTTATCGTGCTTCTTTACTGAAGTGTCTGGCCACACTAGCTTCTCAAATGAAAGCTATTACCTATTCTTGTCCAGATGTCCTCCAGAAGCTATTAGATACATCATTAATCGCTTCAAATACACCTGGAGAGATGATCACTCCATTTCTTTCTTCCACCATTCTCCCTTTTGTCCTTCAACAGTCAGAGTCTGCTCTTAAAACACCTCAGGAAGAGTCATTCTCTAGTTCATTATCTGATGATGCTTCAAATGTGTCTTGGCGGGTTTGGGAGTATGAACACGATGGCGAATGGTCTCTTCTTTCTCTTCAGGACTGTCGTTTACTTGATGATTGTATCAATGGTCAGCTTGGAGTTATTTTAGTGACTCTATTCAATGATGAGCGTTTCCTTTTGGATACCAATCATCTTACTCTTCATAACATTCGATCAACGTAAGATTATTCTTTCCCTGTCATGTAGAATCTGCCATCATATCCGTGTATCACCTACATTCCTCTCTCTCTACAATCCATCAATCCCCTCTCTTCTTATTCATAAGGCTATTTCTCTCCATGGCTCTGATATTAATGCATCAATTCAGTTCATCTCTTCCTCTGTCTCTCCACTCACACCAACTCTCCAGCCATCTCCTGTGGATCAGGAGCAACTCCCTTCACTCACCTTTATTGAAGAAATTGCTGCGGAAACTGAAAGTGACGAAACACTCTTCCTTCCAACAAAACGGTTCTTTAACACTGATACTACTTTCTGGTCTATCAACAATCAGTTTATGCAGTATTCCTGGAATTCCACATTCCGTCGTCTTTTCCTCATAAGCCAAGTTCCTCGTACATCTCTCGTCTTTATCTCATATATAGGTGACAATTCGGATTCTTCTATTCTTCCTCAACAACTCCATAAAATCGAAATTATCTATTCTCGTCTCCTTCTCGTTCACTCTCTTCTCAAATCACCCTCTTCTACTCTTTCTCCCGAATCCATATGGAAGATATTCAAAATTACATGGTTACAGAGCGAAACTCCTGCTCTATGGACTCTTCTTCGTGATCAGTTGGTACTTGCTGTAAGAGAAACGACTTCTCAGTCTCTACTTAAAGAAGTAAAGAAAGATGTGACAGATATGATAACTTTGATGAAGAAGGGAGAGTATCATGAGTCAGTGAAATGTATCCGAGGAGCTAGTTTCAATTCAGATGTGTATCTCACTTGCATACCGCAAATTCGGGTTATTGATGGAATGATCGAAGTTGCTACGATTCTAGGTAGTCAAATAATGACAGAAAAAGAGGAATCTTGGGTAAAATGGTGTGTTGAGAGTTGTTGCTCACTATGTCAATCATCACGCAAATCAGTCCAATACTTGGCATTCCAGTGGTTGCATCGAATCCAGGATATATCCTCTCTCCGATCCTGGGTAAAACAGCAGATTTCTCCTCTCATAACAGATGATCAGCTGTTAGCATCAATCCAAGTCGAATTGGAACATTTTCCACTGATCTCTCTCCCCACCCAAGCTCGTCTTGCCCTTACAGACTCTGAGCCTATACCACCATCTCCACCGAGCTTCATTTATCTTCGTATTCCATCACATCAACGACTTATTCTCGGTAACCGACCCATCCAACCCTCATGGACTCTGGAGTTCTGGTTGTTGTTGCCTTCAGAGGTCAAGTCACCTGAACCTATTTCATTGTTCTGTGGCGCAACTTCATCCATTGATGTGGTATGTGGAATGAGTCGCAGTCGGGTTCAACTCATCTATGATAACTCTATTGTAACTGTGGATTGTGATATCCCTTCGGGCCAGTGGTCACATGTGGCAATTATCATGGACTCGATGATTACTGTACAGCTAGCTGTAAGAATTAATGAGTAGCAATGCACAGTTCTAGTCAATGGAACATCGTTTCCTTCTGTAGTCACTTCAACAACTCTTCATCTTGATTCTATCGGGAGTGATAGAAACACCCTCAGTTTTTGTATTAGTGAAATCCGTTGCTGGACTCATGCTCGAACAGGATCTCTCGTTCAACGCGATCAGCTCTGTCTCCTTGATGAATCACTATTAATCGATCATTTGGCTCTCTATATTCGAAGTCTCTCTGATGATCAGATTCACTTTTCGGATATCACCAATCGAAATCTTCTTATTGAGAAGGGAGCTGTGGAAATATGCTCATGGGAGGATTGTCCTCTAAAGAGCAGATCAAGTGAAGCTACATGGAGACAGATATCTGATCAACGAGGTCTTATGACATTCACTCCATGTCCTGCTGTGGGTGGTCGATGGCTTACTGAGTTTTCTGCTGGGTGTCATCTAACCCTTTTCCAGTCAACTACTCAACCGGAGGAGTACCTAGGAATCCTGGATTTAATAGATGATACTCTTGTATGCGAAATGAGAGGAAAGAAGAACGACCAAGAGCAGATCTGCCTGAAGACAAGTTACATCCATTGTCTATCCACAAGCCTCCCTGATTATGCTGAGAATCTCTCTCTTTATCTTGACAAGAATTCCTTTAATTTCACTTCATCCATCATTCATTCTTCCCCATCTGAAATTCTCCCGTCATTCTTAACATTTCACTCCAAGTACCATTCACCTATTCTCACTTCTTCCACTCCTACCACGATTCTCAACATTTCCGAAGTCAAACAGTGGGGAATGGCTCTTCTCACACTTCGCCCCGAAGATATGAACTCCTCTTCTCCTGTGGGATTCATCTCAGGTTCTCATACTTGGGATGTACTCATCAAGCGATGTACAACCCAATACATGGGTGTAGGTATTGCTTCCTTGGGTACCAAACTCAATTCATACCTGGGAAGAGATTTCACAGGATGGTCATTTCAACCAACAGGTGAGAAATGGCATTCCAATATTGGATACAATTATGGTCCTCCTCGTCCTTCATACTGTGAAGGCGATGTGATTAGTGTTGAATTGGATCTGGACCATGGAACTCTTGCATTCTATAAAAACAACCAATATTTGGGAATTGCATTTTCAGATCTTCTAGTAGAGAATCCTTCCATGGAGAGCGGCTTTTTCCCCGCGGTAACATCCTATCGATCAGGTGATGCTATTGAAGTACTCGGGTTGCGTGAAGGGCAGATCACTGACGACTATACATCCAATGATAAGGGTTTGAAGAGTTGGAGAGCGTCGTGGGTGAAAGGAGTACGACATGGGTTTGGTGTAAAAGAATACATGAATGGAGAGAAACAGTATGGAATATGGAGAGATGGAGTATGTGAAGGATGCGTAGTAGCTGTGAATGGATCTGATACGCGTGTGCTATGGTACGAAAAAGGAGTAGAGAGAGGGAAGGCAACAGAAGAACAGATACGATCAGTAATTCCTCCAAATCTTGTATCGATGTCATTGATTCTCTCTCTTCAATCTACATCAATGCCTCCTCTTCATATCTCGCCATCACATACTACTGTTTCATCAATCTCAGGCACAGCATCACTCTCCTATACATCTCTATTCACCTTCAGTTCTACTCATTGTGCTGCAGGAATCTCTCTCTCATCCAATCATCTTACAGCTACATGTACTAGCAATAGTCGATGCATGGTGCTGGGTTCCAGAGCTTTTCATTCAGGTCGCTATTATTGGGAAGTACGCGTTGACGATTGCGATATTGGTTCTCTCTTCATTGGAGTCGCTGCTCGTCTCCCCGGAAGCTCTCATCAGTGTTGGAGAGACTATGGATTCGTAAACAATCATACTGTTCAGGACCACACCAGTGAACGGTATTATGGAGTACAATACTTCAAAGGGGATGTAATTGGTGTATTCCTGGATATGGATCTAGGACTTCTTGCATTTTACAAAAAAGGTTCCGAATTCTATTATTCCCATAATAATGTGATTGATCTTGGAGTAGCTTGTCGGTATATTCGGACTGCTGAATCTTTTGTCCATCAGTCCTTATTGCTGTATCCTTCTTTTGGTTTCAAACGAGCAGGTGATTCAATCACACTTTTATCCGAGTGTGCATTGGAAGGTCAAGGACTCACTGCAGAGAGTCTGCTTGCTTCCTATCGCTTATGGAAACAAATTGAAATATCACTTCAATCAGAGAAAGCCAGTTCTACTCTGAAGGAGGCAATTCAGTATCGATACGAGCACACCTTTCTAAGCAATCGGATGCTGGTCCTCTCTAAAGTTGGAATCCCTCTAGAACTGGAAGATGTTTCATCAAGCACACACATAAGAGGATATCGATTCGGTCAGATCTGGAGTCTCAATGACAATCAAGAATTCTGCTTGAATAATGATGTATCAACAATCTCTCTATCAAAAGATACAGTTCATACTTCATTCACACCTGATTGGAAGCAAGTCTTCTCAATAGAGAATGTGATACGGGTACAGGAATGGATTCAAGAGTTTCATCGTCCTCTTGGCTCCTTCACAGCAGCTTTTCTCTCTCAAACAACACTTCCAGAATCAATCCGATCTTTCTCCTTCTCAACACTGTCCTGTATTATTGTGCTCCTTCAGTTGGCTGATAAGGCAGGTTCAGAAGCTATTCCTCTCTTAGATCTGACGAACTTCACACAACCTCAATTGAAACTACTCGTTTCTTTTGATTCCAAAAAGAGACTATTTCAGTCATTCCTGGATAGTACATCACTTACATACCAACGTCAGTTTGACGATTTCGAACGCCCAATTTCTATTCCAGAATTCCACATCTGTCGTGTAGCAGCAAAGAAGTCTCAGATGGCAGGAGAGTCTTTGGTGTCTATCACACACCACTCTGTACTGAATCAACTGATAGATAATATGGAGACTATTCCAGTAGCCTCCTTACGACGTCAATTCAATCATGCTGAAGATGCCGGTCAGAAGAGATGTTTCTTTGTTCGCTTAGTAGGTGAAGGTGTGTATGATAGTGGAGGACCTTATCGAGAAGTCATCACTACTGCTGCCAGTGAAGAACCCTTCTCCACTCTCCAACTGACAACTCCTTGCAGTAACTGGGAAGGAGGAATCTGTAAGGAACCTATGTGGAATATTCGAGGTGAGGAGGCGAAGAGGAGTGCCGAGAGAGAAAGACTGTGTTACTATTGGGGTGTGTTGATTGGTATTGCGGTAAGAGGAAACATCCCTCTATCACTCCCTCTTACCCCTCTATTCTGGAAACAAGTTGTAAACGAGAAAGGTACTATTGAAGATTTACGTCAAAGTGATGATGGTGTTGTGAATGCTTCCTTACACTGGGAAGAGGTTTGTGAGGCATGTGGAGGAACTGCAGCAGTAATCAGTGCGTTACCATGTTCAGATCGAATGAAACGGTCTTTGCTACGGAAGAAAGGAACATTGAATCAACAGATATGGAGTGAACTATTGTTAGAGTGCGTAATGAAGGATATGGAATCAGCGAATTATTCTGTTATTCGTGGGATCACAACAATTCTACCTCGGGATGTATTGAATCTATTTTCACCAAGTGAGATGATTCAAGTGGTGTGTGGAGAATCCCGTTTGTCTGTGGAGAGTCTACAGGCAATTGCGGAATATGGAGAAGGAATTGATTCTTCTACCTCAATCATTAAACGGTTCTGGAGAGTTGTAGGGAGTTTCACGGATAATCAACGAGGGAGACTCCTCGAGTTTGTATGTGCACGAACACGAATTCCTACGCCCCCAGCACCTCCAATTTCATTCAAAATCACAATTATTCGTGGAGGTGATAAGATGTTACCTCAAAGTCAAACATGTTTCTCAATTCTAAAGCTGCCAATCTATAGCAGTGATGAATTAATGAAAAGACAATTAATATATGCGATGGAAAATACACCAACGATGGAACTGGATGTCCAGTTGCATGATGCAGAAGGTTGGTCTTATCAGTGTTTCTTAAAAAACAAATCAAGATATAGGTTTATTTATGGAATTTGCAATATAATGACAATCCTCCCAACTCATTTCACTCACTTCCAATACGAACTCTTTTAATTCACTACAAGGATGGACCTCTACTGAATGCTCTATAATACACTTCTGGAATCGATCTGCTTCAGCTTCTGTTTCTATACTTCATAGTTTGTTGTTATCACCTACCAAACTCGAAGTTAAAGTGTGTTTTGGTGCGAAGTATCACATTATCTTTCTGTAGCAGTCTTATATAGCTCACATCACCATCACTACGATTCACAAGAATCTGACACAGTTCTCGAGTCACCTATTCCTCACCTATAACACAAGACTATTACCATTCTCTTTTCCATATTCAACCCATATAAGGGAATAACACCTGTTGCCAGTATCGACTCATCTGTTTCGATGGTACTGTTCTTGTAATAATAGAGGCAATTTCGGGAAATCACAATATACCTTTGTTTTTGTGTTTTCAGTTTTCCACATCGCATCCAACATCGTTTGAATTCTTCTTTAGGCATTAATGGATATGGAAATTGAGTGAAGGGAGAATAAGATGGAATTAAGGTTTCAATTAACTAAAATTCAGTGTTATTTGATCATTCTACCTTAATGAAATCTTCAGAAGCATGTGGCGATAATTGCGGGTATTTTTGTGATGTCATTTCATTCATATATATATGTGGCTTATTCATTGTCACAGATATTGGATGATGAAGATGGAATGTGAGAGAGACCATTCTTGAATTCCATCCTGTCTCAGAAACCACTTCAGGAGTCAGTTCAGGAGTCAATTCAGAAGTCACTTCAGGAATTGATCCAGGAATAATATTCTTTGCTTCTTCTGATACTGTCACACAAGCAATATTCGATAATCCCATCTAGACTTCAAACTTAAGGAAAATTACCACCTCAAAGATAACTTGGGGATGGGATACCATGATTAGAGAGATAACAACAAGACGTCGATCGGTAACAATCACCATTATCCGAGTTTTATTAATTGATTGCAGTGTTGTCATCGTTTCGACAGTCTCTTGAGAAACCTCACCTTCTGATAACCATAAGACCAATCTTCCGATAGCAGTTTCCTCTATATATGGCTGGATTTGACCATTAGGAGGGAATACGCGAGGAGGTCGAACATGTGTAAAAAGTGCTAACTACTCAATGAACCCTACTCTTGAACCCCACTTGTGAATCCACAGTACTACCTAAATTAAACACACGACGTGAGCTGTTCTTCAGTCCATTTGTCGTCTGAGATACAAAGTCTAGGATACCCACTGCAGGCTTCACCGCTAAACCTGCCACTCCTTTTACAATTCCCTATATCTTACAATTCTGGAGTATTACCACTGTCACAAAGCCTTTAGCTCCTTTCTTCTTTACTGCTTGGATGGGCTGAGATACAACTCCCTTCACACCACTCCACAATGAAGCACCCATTGCCTTCGAACCTGATGCAACACCTATATATGGGATACCAAAAATACACACCACTTTTACCAAATCGATTATCAATGTTTCGATTGATTCGTACACTCCGTTGACGTGTGAACTGATCATCTCGAAGCAATGCTGATAAACCAGAAGCCATACCTCTTGAGAACTACACTCAGAACTTCCCATGAAGCCTTACACGTGATGTGATATGAGCCACTCCATCAAAGGTGGAGCCAATAGCCTTAATCATTATTCGCCTCTTCTTCGATGGTTCTTGTGTTGATGGAATACTTGATACTGAATCCCGCGGAGAATCGCTATGCACTATAGGAGAATAGAAGAGAGTCGTATTAATGGAAGACTCCAGGTAGTTAACATTCTGAATCAATTCTTCCTTCTCGCTCTTAAAATACTGCAAATTTCCCAACATATCCACGGATGATAGCACTTTTCGACTAGATTTCAACACTTCCATTCTCACTCACATTTGCTTCAATAGTTCTCTTACTAAATAACCGCGGAAAGCAAGAAAGACCTCATAATATCCTCCCTTCACATCGCGTAATTCCATCTCCTTCAAAGACACACTCATATTGTCACAACTCACACTATCACTCAAACCACCTTCATCTTCTTCTGGGAACTCACTCATTCCTAGACTTGAACGTAGTGTTAGTAAGACATTAACTGGCTTTAGAATAAAACTCCCAATGAAAAATGATGGCTGTTTGGCAGCAGTGAGGATTTGATGGAGTTTGGATTCGCTAAGAGTATCTGAAGAAAGAATTGATGAAATAGTCATGACTTGAACTGAAGAATCCTCTTTTACAGGCGATACCACCATAGTCTACATTTAAGATCTGTTTTTTGTTATACCAAAAAAGGCTTGAATTTATCAATGAGACGTCGAGTGTTCTGTTCATCAATTTTCAATACAATACGTTGTAACACGACTAACCCCTTATCAATATGCAGACAATTGGATTGATTCAAATGGCGAGTACCACTCACTTGAAGGAAAGGATAATAATTATCTTGATGAATATTACTGTACATACACTCTGTTACTGTTCGATTCTGGGAATTAGAAGACTCATCCACACGTTGGGGACGCAGAGTATACAAGAGAGAAGGGAAGGTCGCAGTGTATGGGCATACATCAATCTGAATGTTGGCTATTTGAGCCGTTACGGTCTGGGTCTCTGATCCCAACTCCAATGACATTTCAACACCTTCCAGAAATAGATACATCAATTCCGTTGGAGTTTCATCGATAAATGAAACACCTATTCCAGAGAGTCCGAGTTGAAGTTGAGTATCGAAAGTGCGTAGAAGACTTAATACTGATCTCTCTGCTTCAATCAGAGGGAAATCAGACTGATAGAGACTGAGAACCGGAATCGGCGAATTACGTGACCACTGAAAAAGAACTATAATTGAAATACCAGAAACATACCATACTTTCAACATTCCGCAAATCGTTGACAGTCCGACTCACACCCAGCCAATTATTCTGTGGGAACTCTTTTGGAGAAGTAGAAGCCTCAAATCGTAATAATCTTGCCCATTTCATGGCAATTTCAGGCGTTCCAAAAACAAGCTCAATTTTGACCGAATGAACATCCAAAGCAACGGTACGATTAAGCATAAGAAGATGTGTATTGAAGATGTAATGATCATGCTTTGACGGATGGGCCAAAACAAGATGGAGTGAAGATAACTGACGAATCAACTCGATAGGCGAGAGATCAGGATCGATGTGATGTAAGGCAGTCTCAAAAGAAACCATAGTGAAAACAGAATGAACGAGTGGAATGAGCTGATAGAGGAGTGTGAGTAGATGGGGTGGGGCATTAATTCGTTGATAATCAATACCTACTGAACGTAGAGGTAATGCTAACTTGACAGTTGAATGTTTGCCTCGTACTCGCTTCCCAAGACCTGCTCGTTTGTAGAGTAATAGAATATGATCACCAAGTCGAGCTGAACGAACGCATTCTCGTCTTCCTACTCGCACTTTGACTTCACTCACTTCATGACAGTCTTTCTTGCGAGGTACAAGGGTTAGAATATGAACCTTCTTCTCTTCACGAGTCTTCACATGTACACATTCTTCAGTAGACTCAGCTCCCATTGCAGTACAGCGCCAAGCAGGGAGTTTCACTCGCAAATCATTCCCTAGCAACGGTTCATCTGTGATCCAGTCATAACTGCTAAAACTAGGTACTTCATGAACCGGAGTCGAATCCTCAAGTTGCGACACAACTACCGAAAAGGGGCAATAATTACGAATAATTACAGAGGGAGAAGAATTGTGAGTATTGATAGATGTGAGAAGAAAGGAGTCTGTTGCTAATGTGTTCACAGAAACAACCAAAATCTGGCTAGTTTCTGGATTCCAGGTTTTTACACACATCTTATCACCTTCACGAACAGAAAAACGACCTGAAAACTGCCAATCTGGATCCTGCTTACAAATTTGAAGACTCATATGAGATGATGAATCTTGGAAGTGAATGAGAGAGCGTGAGCCCGCAGGAATTAGATAGTAAAAAGGATCATTTTGTGAACGTATTATAAAAGAGTACTCTGATTGGTTCCAGATCACATGCTTCGGTTGCAGAATAAGGACCTGATTGGATGACTTCACAGTTTCTTTCTGCAACCGGAATTGAAACAGAATCTCTCGATAAATGTGATTGTCACTGACTAAGGCTCATAGATTCGACTGTATCCTACGAATACCCCTAATTCGACACTCAGCTTCCTGTTCCTCGCTAAGTAACAGATGACCTACAGAGGTACCACTGTCATTTGCTTCAAAACTCACGGTAACATCTTTCATCCCTTCTTCACTTAAAATGCAGCTTCCAATACTCTCCATATCACGTTCTGGTTCATTCGTAAAGGACTTTTCAAGCATACTGGCACTTGTTGTACAACTGACCACAGAACCTTCAATTCCATGATATCGAGAACGTAGCAAGAACCGTGGGAATTCACCAAAATCTGCAACATACTCTCCAGGATCAACACGAATGACCTTTTGAGGCTGTAGATACAGGAAATAATAGTCTCTGTAGGAGGGAGTTTCATCATTAGGATAAATAAGTCTCCAGCAAGCACTTAGCAAATCTTCAAAAGTGGTATTCTCATTAGCTGTGAAAGACAGGACCTCTTTCTGATTCGTTGGGAGAGCTACAAGGCATGTAATTTGTTTCTCAGCTCTAGAAGCAACAGTCGTATCTGCTAGCGAACTGAGAAGAGTAGTGGGTCGTTTCAACTTACTCTCCAATGATTCCAATAATGATAGAAATTGGGGTGTCTTCTGACAGACAAATGGAGTGGAACTTGAAGAATCCAAGGAGAATGGAGCATGTATGTTTGCTGTTCTTGTCATAGGAGTTGATATCAAAAGAGTAGAAGAAGGAGCTGTCACGGCAGTAGGCAAGAGACGAGTTACAAGATGATTCTGTTGGAGCTATGAATGAGACAAAGATCGAAGAGCAACAAGAAGAGTGAAAGGAGTCTTATTGATGAATTGAGTTGGAGCATTGATGATTAATTCATTGGATACAAGAGTCACAGTGAGAGTACTCCGAATCAGATCTTGTTGGCTAACATCTATCGGTGAATGGGACCAGAAGAATCTACCTTGAAGTTGAATCCGTTTCATCGAATGAATCGATTTGATGAGAATAGGGGATGAATAGCTACAACCCCACAAAGAAAGACGGATTGTTAATTCGTCAATACTTAGATCTGTTGAATGAATAGATACTGAATGAACTGGTGGAACGACTCCACAAGCAGCAATCTCATTCACTGCATTTTCAATCACATAATTGATTGGATGAGATAGTTCATTCACAATCTATTCATTATTCAATGATCTTAGTTCAACCTTCATTGTACAATGGATCACAACATCATATACTGCTAAATCGATGAGATTCATATTCTTTTTCTTCTCTTTCGTCGTTATCACATATCCCTTCCAATCTCGTTTCACTTTCTCCACTTTATTCATTCTTTTTCACTCTTACCTCACAGCAACCAAACCATTCGTGCCAGTCACCTGAAGTTTGTAGAACAAGATTGGGTGGGCATTTGAATACCGCAGATTCTGCTGAATTCTGTTGGAATGGGATGGAATCAATACTAATTGGTTGAGAGAACAGAATAGAAGGCAAGTCACACCGAATAGACATGGAATAAGAACAGCAACTCATGTAGAATGGAATGAAACGTAAAGAATTGGGTGGTATTGAAAAATTGATGGTTTTTTTGGTTTCTTTTATCAAATCGTTAGTCTGAAGTGAATACAAAAGTGTTTGATTTGTAGAATTCCTGAAGCAGACAGGAGATTGGAGGGTTAGTGTTAATGGATTCAGAGTGATATGTGCAATGACATAATGATGGATAGTTTGCGATGAAACTGACAATAGAATATGCTCTATCTCTCATCACTTGTAAACTCACCCACTTTCCTGGCTCATCACAATACGAACATCACTGCTACAGCATTCATCGGAATGATAGGAATCCAAGTGAGAGATTTCAGCTGCGAATATAGTCTGTGTACAATCCTCCACTGGGTGGTAACAGAAATGCTCTTCACTTTTGACAGAAATCGTAGTGATTTCTGTCAACTGTTGGCTCTTCTTCGATGATTCTGAATGAACCCGAAAGAGTGTTATCAATACATCTTGACCCAACTCATTCACAATACTAAAAGTGATCCTTAATCAATATAAACTACTGAATATCATCTTCATGACTTTCCTGAGATGACAAAAACAGATTCGATTTTATCAATTCCAGAAAGGCATAAGAACAATTTATGTTCAGTGGTTTCAACATTTCTAGTATCACTGTCAATGTTCTATCTATCAGAAACAACACCATCTCGTACGTTCCAGCAACATTCAAATTAGTCCCTATATCTGTCATTTCCAACCATGGTTCTGTTTGACTAATATGATGGTTGTAGTATTCTCCAGACATAGAGCATGTCAAATCTCCGTGAATCTACAGAAAAACAAGTGAAAAGTGAAATACACAGACTCCTGATATATTCAATCCAGCTTTCAAATGAGACACACAGAATGATAGGAGTGGAAGTGAGTTGCCTTGAAACCACACAGGCAAAGCACCATCAATATCGACTCTAATCTCAGTACGACCTCTAAGCACTTCAGCTTCATCCTTCGGTGACTCGGGAGCTTCAGACGTATCGTCTTCAGACTCATCACTAAAACTCAACCACATTCTCATCACATACTCTTCACTGACAACTTCAGATTCCGTAGGAATCGGAGATGGAAGAAGAATAGCGTGATTTTGATCACTTGTTGATAGCGAAGTGTATATAGATCGTCTTTCGATATTTAAGGGCTTGGGTTCTTCATAATAAAAGTCATTCTGATCATTTATCGTCGGTGCTGCGCTCAGATACGAAGTTGCATTCTGGAGTTGAAAGCAAAGAATACCCACAATTTCTGGAATGTCAGAAAACATCAGGATAATTTCTGATTTGTGGAATGATAGATTTATCACTGACGTGATGGGAGAAGTAGGTGTTTCATCAACTGGTTCACTGCGATAAAAAGCTCTCATATCAAGAATCGATGCTGGATGTGGATTGTCATAAATCATCACAAATCTTGTCACTTGTATATCTTTTACAGTGACATCACATTCACAGTCCATTGTTCGCTTATTTGCATCCATTACACAGTTCACTTCACAATGTATTCTCACAGCAACACACATTCGATTACTGTTTGTTCGCATCCTGAATAAGGTAGTGTTTGCTGGATGCAATTCATCCGACAGTACAATATCTTCCTCAGGGAGACTCGTTGATCGCATTAGTGCTGTTGTGAGATCTACACAATGAATCTTGTAGTTACCAATCTTCGCTGGCCATGTTGCAGATTGGGGAAGATCATAGGTTGCCCAAAGAGGGTCTGTAAGCCATGTGTAGAGCAGGAGGAAATAGCGAGGTCGAAGATTCACCAGGAAATGAGAAAGGGTGAGTGAGAGGTTACGTTGTGTCATGGTTTCTGTGTCTGTTAGAACAAGTGCAGGAATAGAAAGATTATAGTTGCGATCAATAGGAATTGAATGATGGTAATCATTAAGATTATCAGGGAAGATAGTGATATGTACTGAGTCAGAGAGGAATAAGGTTGGTATGATGATTGACAAATGCGTAACTGTATTATGAAGATAACAACGGAGTTGAAGCTGGTCACAACGCATCATCCCCAATACTGAGGTGGTCTTGGTATTGCTGACAATAGGCCGAACCATACACTTGTTTAGTACTACAGACATCACGCACCAACAGCCTCCACATCCTATAACATACTCATGAGCCCAATGGCACTTCGAACACACAGGTAGAGAACTATCGACACAGACAGTCGGCAGTTCAGCAAGGTTCAAGAAGAAAAACAATAGGCAGTCACTGTACTGAGAACTGAGAAGATTCAATGAACATTCCTGAACTGTCACACTCACTTCCATCGGCAGTCCAGAATTCGGAATTATTTCGGCTGGAATGTGTGTTGCCATATAACGGTCATATTTTAGTAGATGAGTTTCAGAAGGGAACTGAGTCGGATCAGGGATATTTGTGTTAGGAAACACAACAGACTGACGAAACTGTATATTCAGTGTGATACCATCTGCAATGATCTGATCACTGTATGTACTGTATAGTCGGATATTCCAGGCATTCACCAAGAATCGTGGGAATACCAGAGAATCATCAGTGGAATCAATAAGTTGGAATAATCCAGAATTCCATAAGTCTGTAGTATTCTCATTTCCTCTTCGAATACGATGTTGTAACGCAGCGGGAAAGAAGCCAGTACGCAGAAGCGTTCCTGAAGGAATCGAAGGCATTCGCACCTTGTGAGTAGAGATTACAATATCCTTGAGATCCACTACAATACCACGGGAATCACTTGTTTCATGCGGTAAGATAATGGCTAGATTCCGTGCTCGACACTCAATCAGTGGATAGAAGCGAACGAACTCCTCATACTCATCTGGAGACAAAGGAGATTGGTGGAAATAAATAGGAGAGGGCTGGGTCGAAAAGAAGCTTTGTGTAAGAGGAGAGGACAGAAGTCGAAAACTCCGTTGATGTGGTGTAGATGGGTTCAGGATCTGTTGGAGGAGGGGATAAAACGAGCCAAAAAAGTAACTAATAATGACATAGCGAAATCGGACCGACTTGGCAATCTCAAGCATCTGGCGAACAAGCAGCGAAAAGGCTGCATTTTCTACTACAACTTCAATAACAGGAAAATCAACACCCTCTTGTTGTCGCCAACTCACACACATTTCCACACTAAACATTCCATTATCAGAATCGTTTTGAATCCCTGGAAGATGACGAGACTGGAGAATCTGGGAATGATTATGGTTCCAAAATCCTACCGAATGTGTGATATAATCTGTAGTATAATCGGTCCAGAAGATACCTGCACAGTTTGCTCCACATTCAAAATTCCTTGTCATCAACCGGCCCTCTTGAAAGTGCCGCGGGAATCCGAACTCGAAAGAAATCGAAGGAGCAGTGAGGTTCTGAAACGATTTCTGATTGTAGGAAAGATCTAGAGAAAGGAATGGCGAAGTAACACAGCAAAGGAAGGAATTTTGAAATTCATATTCATCACACTTCCACAAATTCTTCTCTTCTCTATCGATTAAAATAAAATCAGCAATCGTAAGAACCCCATGAACGAGATCACTCACACAAACATCATCCAAATCAATCTGAATCACTCCCAATGTTGCCTGTACAGTATACGAATTCCCAAAAGAAAGTGTCTGCATGGATGACAGAGAAGAAGCTGTTTTACAAGAATGCAGATAATCAGTGAGAATCCGAGCATTTCCTGTGGGAACGACATGAGGTCGCTGAATAAAGTGAATAGAAGAAGATGAAATCGCCAGAAGTTCGGTCATACCATTTTTCAGTTCATTGTATCGTTGGCAAGCATTCTCCCAAGAGGTCGTCTCGACTGAATTATCATATCCAGTTAATGTCTCCAGCATCAATGGACGGGCAATGTGTTGAAAGCGTGACACAAAAGAAAGACTCTTGAATGATGTCAAGAGGTCTAGTTGTTGGGATCCCCATTTCATATTCAAATCGATTGTATCCAAGTCGATAGAGCAAAACTCTCCGTCAGTATCCTCATCACACACAACATCATTCTGTATAGAGAGTGATAGGAAGGGACATGATATTTGGAATTCCCAATCAGGAGGTGAATAAGACACAACAGAGGGAAATTGTAATGAGGATATTCCATCGGAACAAAGGAATGAAGAAACAATCTTAAGAACCGAAACCATCGCCACTCGATCTACCTTTAGTTGAAGAGATGGGAGGTCACATTCAACACAATTTGCTGCTGGATGAGAATAGAAATAGTTCGAATAGGGTTTGCTTAGCCATTCATCAGGTAATTCGATGTATTTAGCTTCTTCCCAAAAACGAGGCAATTCGGTCCAAGCATGTTCGATTATATCCCAAGAAGAGAATGAATGAGAAGGAGTATGTATCAGAGACAACACAATGGGTGAGCACTGCAGAATTGAAGAGGAATCTGCTGTGATAGTCAATTGTTGAATCTGTAATGTTTGATTCTTCAGTCTAACATCCTTCAACGACAGACTGAGAAGAGATCCATAATTCAGAGTGATGGATGGCATCTCAACAGTGACAGAAAGAGGAAGAACAGAAGATGAGTTAGAAATCGAAGCGATTTCAATCTTCTTTAATTGAGAGAAGGAGGATCGTTGTGGTCGAGAGTGGAAGTAGTGGGGTGATGACGGGAGAAGAGAAAAAAGAAAGAGAAAACGAGAGAGAAGTGAGAGTGTAGTAGGTGAGATAGTTATTGCTGTCTCAGAGATGTGAATGCAGGAAGACTGAATAGAGATACACTTAAAATGAAAAGGAGAGAAAAAATCGTACTGTAAGGACCGAGTCATATTGAATAGAAGTGATAAGAGAGAGAGAATGAAGCGAGGAATTAATAACACTGCAGCTGAGCGAATCCAGATTGAGTAGCACTTGGAGATGACTTTGCGAATCAAGAATATTCATTAAAACAGAAAAATGGGTGACAGAAAGATGAATTGGAAACATCCAGAAAGACGAAGAGGTTGAATCAGCTACTTTGGGAGTAAAGATAAAAAGAGATCGAATGATAGGGAAAACTGAGAGGATATCGGAATAGTCTGCATGAAGAATGAGAGACTCATCAGAGTCTGATGAGAGTGAAATAAAAAAATCTTGCTTCATCCGATTAAAAAGGGAAGGTAAAAGACAATCACAATGAAGTGTTGATGGAAATGATAGGAGGGTAGTATCATGACGATTGAAAATACTTTGAGCAGTCAGTGACACACCTCCGATAAAGCACTTCTTCTCCATCTGAGCATTCATCGTACAGGCTGTAACGTGTCGAATAAAAAGAGAGATCCGGTTCTTCTACAAATGAAAAAGACAATATCACCTTAATACACTCTCATCCTGAATCTGTAAAACTACATTATCTACACGAATATCGATGAATCTCACAATCCACAGGATGAGGCGCATAAGAAAACGCTTTAAGAAAGGAAAAAGCTGGAGTATCGAGCTTCGTGATGATTGGATCGCTAATTCAGGAGGGAAATCAACCTGATCTTGTTGCATCGAATTTACATGCATACTTACACACACATTTGAGATGTGTACGGAGAAAAGACACTTCCATGAAGGCAATACATATATACGAATTGATCCGATACGAAAGGCATTAATATGAAGACACATTGTCAAAATGAGTTTACACTTCTCCATAACCACATCGTAAACTGTTAATGTACCTCTGAGTAGATTCAAGAAGATATGTTTAATCTAGAATCATGAACATCCCAAGTGATCTACAAGAATACCTCCCAAATGGACTCTTCGTACTATGTAGCAAAGGAGAGTCAAAATAATCAGCAGCATGACAAAACGAATAGGGAGTGGGAGGATTGCGACATCGGATGACGAATCGGGGATGACGAAAGAACCGCAAGAATGAATAACAGTGGAATGAATATGCAGTCTAAATACTTATTCTTGTACCTTGATACCTGCAACTCGGAATCAACATTCACACAATCCTATTGGTATGCTACGAAACGCCTTCTTTTTACTTATTGTGATCTGTATTGTCAGTGCAGAAAAGCCCAAGTTGAGATTCAATCAGGATGGGTCTTTTAAGATCCTTCAGGTTAAATTGCATAATGCTGCTTTAATCTCTTAGATGAGTGATCTTCATTGCGGAGAATCGATTGAAAACGATGATAACACTACGCAAGTAATGCGCACCTTGATTGCCGCAGAAAATCCTGATTTTCTCGTGTATTCGGGAGATATGGTTTCAGGTACGTCTATTCCTTTCAGATGACGAAACTAGGTTATGCTTGGGACAAGACACCAAATTGGTATGAACGCATCTGGAAACGCTGGACAAAGGTGATTTACGAAACAAAGAAACCATATGCATATACCTTGGGAAATCACGATAACGAAGCGGATTTAGGACGTCGCGATATTGTAAAATTGGATATGACAAATCCATATAGCTATACACAACTTTGCCCAGAAGAAGTACCTGGCGCAAGTACATATGTTATTCCCGTGTATTCTTCAAAGGATGAGAATCGCGTGGTGATGAATCTTTGGTTTTTCGATTCTCAGCAATATAACTGTTTGGGAGTTCAAGGATTCGGTTGTGTGGCACATGAAACAGTAAATTGGTATTATGAAACATCGCGCAGACTAGAGAAAGAGCAGGGATCCTTGAAACCTGGGGTAGCATTTATGCATATTCCTCCTCAGGAGTGGATGTATGCTTGGAATGTGTGTGATGAGAGTTGATTTGATTTGTAGCATTTTGACAGTGTCGGAAATAAGAGCCAGCTAGTGAAATGTCAGTCCGTGAATACTGGACTGATGTCAGCTTTCATCGAGAGAAAAGAGATGATCTCCATTTTCACGGGGCATGATCATAAGAATGACTTTGCAGTGAAGTTTGATAAGATTATGATTGGATATACGCGCAAGACTGGTTATGGTAGCTACGGACCGGCAGAGGGGTTGATTTGAGGAATGGTAATAATCAGTAGGAAGTTGCATGGAGGAAGAATTCAAGTATTCACAGAAGATGACTTCAAGATGAATACTTACATCATCCAAGAAGATGGGACTGTTGACGAGCAAATTCCCCAGGAAGATAAAGGAGTTAAGCAGGACTATTGTGACTGTATGTCTCCTCCTCATTCCATCTTCACGGAAGATTACTGATCGTTGTTTGTTATCACAGACCCTTCTCTCCGATGGAGTTTTCGAGAGATGCTTTTCTCTTGTTTGTAGTTAACGGTTATTAGTTTCAGTTTAAAGATTAGATCAAGATTGAGCTCCCAAAGAACCCTCTTCAATCTTTAGTAATAGGTTAGTCGTTGTTACACTTGATGCTTCTATCATCTCAGATTTATGGTTACACATATGATGCAGATGTCAATTGGATATTGAACAGTGTGCTCCCAATCACTATACTGTTTCAAACCACTTCTGCTGAAAGAAAGTGAATAATCTTCAGAACTGATAAAAGAGAGTGAAATACAGATCATGGAGAAACTAGTGCAGATGTAATACGTCTAAAATGCTTGCCAGTTAAGATAACAGAAAGAAGATGTAGTTTGAATGATGTTTAATAGTCAATAGGGCATTCAATTTCTGTCACCTAGTTTTGGTTTCGACTATTAACTGAGGAAGCATCTCAAATTAATTGAGAATTGGATTACTACAACTGTTTAGTGGATATACCTAGTAAGAAATTGTTGAAATATAATCTGTCTATGTCACTGGATGGATAAAGATCACCTATATTGTCGTTAGATGCTTATATATTACTATCGTTCTCTCACACAGCAAGTCTCCCTCAATTCGACAACACATGAACTTGACTTCCCAGATCAGCTACCGTTGTTTAAAGAGTGTCAAATACCAAATTAGCCCATCGGGAAAGGAGTGATTATGTGTTCATATGCCAATCCCATTTCTTCTTACTTGTACTACACTTAATCGATACAAAACGTGATACAAAAATAGTACACAACTCAATAATTGCAATTTCTCGCAATGACCAATCACGCATAGTAATCTGTTAATCACACGGAGAACATGTATATGGTAGTTCTCAGTTTAGGGGTACTAAAACTGTATTAAGTACGTACCTTAGTCTCTATTGTATGTTCATCTCATTATAGAAAATCGAGGACCAATATGAAGGATCTATAGTTCATTCTCTATTCAGTATTACCGTTATCTCATAATGAACTACCAAGTAGGGGAATAGAATACGTACAGCCGACTAAATTTGATACATCTGTATTAAACAAAAGCACAACTTCAAAGAAAAAGAAATATAAGAAGACAGGAAAGGAAACTAGTTTCTGTTAACTTCATCTGATAGAGTCTGGTTATGCTAAAGAAAAGAGAAAAAACTAAGTTATGACGATTAAACATACAGATATAGGGGTGTGTTTTCCTTTCGATAAGCGGCCTTAGAGACTCTCATAATAGAGATTTATATTAAAGAGTAATATGAAATGATATTATTTTGGTTGTTATAAATATGGTGATCGGGAGAAAGATGATACTGTTACCTGACCTCACTTATTGCTCCTTTAGTATGTCAAGAGTATAGTAAGTGGAGTAGTATACAGTTTTATAATATGTGTTATTTGAATAATGAATTCCTAAAAATCCTACTATTTTAGGCAAAATTATGGGGACTGAATCAGGTTACAGTCGTTATCTGGTTTTCGCGTATCATATCATGAATGGACCCATTCTATTCATTTGTCTATGTTTAATTCTTTATTGCATTCTTATCTATAGTCATTCTATCTGGTTCTATTGAATGTTCATCCAATCAGGACTATGTCAAAATCACTAAAAAGACTACAAGCTGGGCATCCGACGAATCGTTTCAGATTCAGTCTGGGTCCTCTATACTATTCTCTTCTCCCTCATTCGAGAACAATCAGGAATATGTGTTTGAGCGTTGTTTCAATGCTTCCTCTAATCATGTATATACTCTCATCATGAAAGATTCCCGTAGTGATGGATGGTGGGGTGGATGGATCTCAATGAGTGATATCAATGATAATGTTGTATTTAAGAATTTTATGGGTCATGCTTCACAAGAGAGTTATCAGTTTGCTTTATATTCTCCCATCACCAAGAATGATACCTGGAGATTTGCAGATTCCTATTTTTCTCTATGGAATACTAATTCTTTCAATCATGATGATTGGGAGACAATTATCCTCGGATCTTCTACGAACTCTTCTTCTAGAACTCAGTACTTCAGGAAATCATTCAATGGAGTCTATGAAATGGCCTCTATGGATATTCAATTCTATTATCGTGGAGGAATCATTGCTTATTTGAATGGAATCGAGGTATTCCGAGATAATATGCCCGAGGGAGTCATTAGTGATTCTACTCTCGCCTCTAATTCCTATTCTTCTTATGATTATCGTGGAATCATTATTCCTTCCTTCTATGCAGAAATGAGTCAATCTCTTATTGCTGTTGAGCTCCATTTCACTAGTAATGAAGAAAGAATAATAGATTTCAACTGTTTCATTTCCTATGCATCTGGAATATCAGGAACTAATAAGTGTTCTGTCTATCCTCATTCTATCTCAGTTTTGGGTACATTCGATAATCCTTCATATGCTTTTGATTACAATTATTATAATGCTGCGTGGGTGTCTCCTTCAGATCTTCCTTCCTATGTAATTGGTTCATTTGGAGATGTGATTCCTCTCATCAATGCTGTTCGATTCTACCCTTATTGGGGAACTGGCTGTTCTCCTTCTTCATTCATAGTATCAGGAAGTGATTCTGATACTTTTTCTTCTTGGGATACTTTATTAACTCAATTTAATCAGACTTACACATGGAATTCATGGAAACAATGGTCATTCAACATTCCTTCTCTATTCAAATCAATAAACTTCACTGTCAGTTCTGTTCAGTCAACTACCACTGCTTATATTGATGAATTACAATTCATGATTTGTAATCAGAATATTGCCCTTTCTCTTCCTCTGTCATCATTCTTCATCACTCAGCAACCTATTTCGTTTATTATTGATATGAATGGTGTTTACAACTGTGTCATCAATCCTTCTCTTCCTCAAGGACTATCTCTCATTCCTTCTTCTTGTTCTATCTATGGATTTGTCTCTTCTTCCTATTCCGCCATTCATACCATCACTGCTCTTTCTGGTAAACTCACTCATACTCGTCCTATTTCACTTACAATCTCAGTCTGTCAGGAATCGTTATCTCTTCATCTCATTCACTCCACTCAGTCCTCTCAAGGACAGGGATTCACTATTAGCAGCGCTCTCACACATCAAGTGTTGAAACAAGTCTCTCCTCAGGATCAACGTCCTATTATAGGAGATAATCATGATGTTATATGTACTTCAGATCCTCTGGAGATCACTCTGTCCAGCTCTTCTCCCTACTGGTCTCCCAACTCCTATCTCTATCTCTATCAAGTCCATCAGGATGGAGAGGAGGAACTCTTGCTGAAGACTCGATATGA